>JAWDJX010000088.1:47443-61953 GCA_033117895.1 Extremus antarcticus | reverse complement strand
AGTAGTAGTAGTCCTAGAGGTAGAAGTAGTAGTATTACCTACTATAGTATATACTCGTTATACTTCTATTTTATTTCCTTAAAAGTAAGTAGTTTATACTAGTATTAATCCTAGTACGTTAGGATTTCGTAGTATTACTAGTCTAGAAGTCGTACTCGTTCTCTTATTTACGAATTAATAATTATTCTATTAGGAAGTATATAGTCCCCCTTATTAAAGATTATACTTCTAATAGGTACTATCTCTCTAACGTATTCGTATTTACTATAGTTAGTATCGACTAGTTAGTAGTTCTAGAATATAGATTATAGCTATCCTATTATCTTATTAAATTCTATAGGATATAGATATCGTTTCCTAGCGATCTTTAGGAATACTTCCTCGTAACTTTATATAAGGTAGAGAGCTATCTTTATAATTAGCTATAGCCTCTCTACTAAGATATTAAGTATTTCTAAGTCGCCTAGTCCTTTATTAGAGTCTTTACTCTTAGAACTCTCTAGAGTACTTTCGTTTTTAGCGTTAGACTTAGTAATCTCGGTAATTACCTCTAACGTCTATTAGTTATCTATTAAGAGTTTATTATCTAGGTAGAGAGGAGAGATCTATTAGTTCTTAGTTCTATCTAAGTTATAATAGTCTCTTTTAACTACGATATAGTCCTAAATCTCTCTCTCTATCTCGTCTATTAGTAAGTCTAGCTTATCGTCGTCGTCTAGGTTTATTAGTAGGATTAGAGGTTTATTTAATTTATAACCTATCTCTCTCTCTAGAGATAGTAATATGTTTTCTTATAGTATAGCGTCCTCTTATCTAAACGGAGGTAGGGATCTTCCTTAGGTATATTTACTATTATTCCTTAACTACTATAGTAGCTATCGTTCTATAACGTTAAACTCGCGCTATAGTCGTAACATTTATATTCGTACTCTTATCTATTCCTATTAATCTAGAAGCTAATTTAGCTAATACTACTATTACTAGGCTTAATTATATAGTTACTATAATATTTCTATAAGTTAGCTTAGCCTTATACGGGCTTAGTAATTTCCCTACTATATATATAGCTAACGCTACTCTAGTTAGATATTATTAACGTCTTCCTATAGTTCCTATTATTCCTAATATAGGTCGTCTAGCTTATATTCGATTTCCTTAAGCTATTCTTCTAATATTATCTATATAAGTATATTAATTTCTATTACTAGTTACTCTTTTAGGTATTAGGAGTATACGACCTATTTAAGTTATTCGTACTCCTCTATCTCTAAATCTATTATAGGGTATTAGGAGTAATAAGTATCTTCTATCCTAGTAAAGTCGTCGCTAACCTATTAATTCTTACCTAGGCCTATATACTACCTAAAGGGTAGGTATCGTACTTAAAAGTCTAGTCCGTAGATTAGGTTATAGTTCGCGAGCTAAGGCTCTATAAGATTATTATACTTACCTCGACTATTTATTAAGGGTATAGCTATATTCTAAGTCTTATTAGTAAGAGACTTATTTTCCTATCTAATTATTACGTTAATCTACTACTATAGCCGTACCTTTAGTCTATAATAGTTATATACGTAATATCTAACTTTATAATAGTTATAGTACTTACTAGTTTTTCCTTCTTTCTTACCCTAAGGCTTTCCTTTACCTCTAGCTTTCCTAAATAGTCCTTTCTTAAGTACTTATTAGGTAGCGTCGATTTCTATAGCGTTAGAGTCGTAACGGTTATTCTTCCTAGACTAGCTAGTTAGAATAAAGCTAGTTTATCCGTAGTTCTAACCTATATATCGTTTTTCTATAGCTCTCTTATAGAGACGATTATTAATATTAATTAATAATTTAATAAGCGTATCTAAGTTCGTTATTTTATTCTTTCCTATACGTACTAGTTCGTTCTTTATATTATCCTTAAGACCTTTATAGTATATAATATAAAGAGTATTATCGTCCTACTTAGTCTTATTAGAGTATTCCTTAAACTTAGCTATATACTAGGATACTAATATTCGTTAAACGATATTCTAAACGATATAGATTATAACCTTCTTTTTGTTACTAAATCTATAAATCGTTTTTATCTTATTATAGAACTTAACGAAGTTAGAAAAGATTCCTTCCTCGTCTTACTAATATATAATAAAGTTCGTAATTCTTAGACGTATCTAGTACTACGCTTCCCCTCTAAGATAGGCTATTATAATAAGGTACCTCCTTTTATAGGCTTAGATTCTATCTAACTCGAAGTAGAGTAGGAGTTAGTTAATCTAGTCGTTTAGCTTATTACGGTCTCTATAGAAGAAGTCTACCTTAGTTTTGTTATCGCTAGTACGGCGATTAGTTAATAGAGTAGAGCTCTCGTCTCTATAGCCTAAGCCTCGTATACTACTAGTAGTACTTATTCTAAGGGTATTTAAAGTATTACGATCCTATAAGTAGTATTACGTAAGTACTTCTTTAAAGAGTAGGTAGTAGTAGGTATTTAAGTAAGATAACTCGAATATACTATAAATAGTTATAGACCTTTTAGTAAGATTATAATATAAGTTAAATATAAGTATATTAAAGACATCCTTAGTTCCTATATACCTAATAAGTATTACTAGCTTACTAGCTTATAGCGAGCTAGTTAAGTAGTACTTACTATCTCGCTATCGAGTAGTTAAGTAGTATTATATAGTTTCTATATTATCTCGCTTACTCTATATCGAGATAAGTATATATCTATACGCCTTTCCTCTAATTACCTATATTCTAGTATCTACCTATAATAGTACCCTACTAGACTACTAGAGAGGCTAAAAGCCTTTATAACTTTCTAGTAGGCTTACTTATTCTAATTACTTAAGCTAACTCTCTACTAACTACGTAGTATACCTTACTAAATAAGGCTAACTAATTACCTAGGCGTAGACTATTATCTAATTATCTATACTATTCTAATTATAGATATAGTTACTTATATAACGGCCTTCTTATAGATTAAGATAGACTATAGGTATACTATTAGCGTATATATTAGGGATAGAGTACCTAAGATACTAGAAACTAACTATACTCTATAATACGTAATTAGGCGCCTAGTAAACAATTCTACTTAAGAAAGAGTACGCGCTCTATTTAGGCGGGAGGTCGCGAAGGCTCGAATCTAAGTATAGTCTAAGTCTTAGATAAACGTCTTAAACGACCTCTTAACTAGGATATACTAGAATATCTATAGTTAAGCTCTATTACAGACTATATAGAACGTTAAGAGGCTAAGTCGAAAATTATATAATACTCTATATACGCGATAGGATATAGATACTTTAATCTAGCTTTTTAAACTTACTAAGGCGTCGTCTATAGGAAATAGCCCGATTTAGCTATTAGATACTACTATAGTAAGAGGATAGAAACTCTTAAAAGAGATTATAGGTTTATTCGAACGACGATTCTATACTAAAGATCTATATAGCTTAGTATTACTTAGGTACCTACTACCTATAGATATAATATCTAAACTCTAAAGTACTACTAATATCGAGAAGGAGATTATATAATAGTTTAGTATAAAGAGTCTAGGGAGTAATAGTATCTATATATAGCTACTAAAGGTACTACTCCCTATAGTACTACTCTTACTACTCTATTACCTATATAATTACTACGTCGACTTAGGATAGATACCTAGGCGCTAGAATAATATAGAGATCTATTTAGTAACTAAGGACTATAGGAAGAAACGAGAGATCTCTAACCTACGGCCGATTACGTTAATATATATATTTATAAAGATATTTAAACGATTACTCCTTAAACAATATAGTAGTAATAGATAGACGACGCTATACCTAGCGTTATTAGGATTTCGACCCTACTACTTAATATATATTAATATAGCTATTATATACTACGCCCTTATAAGTAGTAGCTACTACTCTACGGTATTCCTCGACTTTAAGGCCGCCTTTAACGTAATCGATTATACTATACTTACTAAGTAACTTTACTTCTAAAGCTATTTTAACTATACTCTAAAGTTAATCGCTACCCTAAATTTCTATAGGGTACGTATACGAGTATATATTAATAGTACTCTCTCTACGTAGTTCCCTTAGATAAGGAGTATTCTATAGGGTTTATCGCTAGTACCCCTACTATTTAATATATATATAGACTTACTAGTAAACGTACTAAATAAGGGCTCCTCTTAGATACCTACTACTCTATTCTATATAGATAATAGAGTACTCCTAGTAAACTCTTAGGATACTAAAGCTAGGCTAATAGTAACGATAATAGTCTAGTACTCTAAGAATATAATAGTCCTAAACGTAGTAAAGTATAGCTACTTAGCTACTTTAAATAATAGCCGAATAATCTAGATATAAGGCGAGGATATCTTAATAGTTACCTAGTATAACTACCTTAGCTTTCCTATAAAGGCTCTAGGTATTAACTTCGAGCTCTATATAGAGAAGTAGATTACGAGTACTAATAGAGTTATCGCCTAGCTAAATCGGTCGAGTAGCGACTAGGGACTAGTATACCGAATATAAGTATACTAATAATACCTTACGCTAATATTTAAATATAGTATACTACTTATTACTACTTAGAGTAACGACTAGTAGACTTTTAAGTAAGGATATAGTAACTATATACTCTTTAATAAGGTAGCCTTAAGGTATTAGGATATCGTTACCTAGATCTTAAGAAGTAGTTCTTACTTTACGAATATTATAGCTAACCTCCTTAGACTTATAGATATCTAAATCCGCTTTAAATACCTCTACTATAGCTTCTAGCGAACTTTACTATAGGGTTCGAGCTTAGATCTACTATCTTAGCTTATATAATAGCTAATACTATAGAGGCGCCTATATAGGTTTCTATAGAAGCTTAATAGTAGTATTATATAAAGCTACTTTATTAGGTATTATAGTAATCGAGAGCTAATAGAACTCGAGTTCTATTAGTAGTAGCGTATTTATATAGTAATAGCGATTAAGGCTACTAAATAATAATAGAAATTAACGCGATATATCCCTATATTAATACAGAATTAGTAAGGGCTATTCTATAGTAATATTTCGCTCTCTATACCTATTTAGTCTTAGAAGGATCTACTATACTACCGCCTTAGTATCTTTAAGATCTAATATAAGTATCTATATAGTTAATCGTTTAGTCGAAGGTATAAGGTATACCTAGCGCTTAATATTAAGTTTAGCCTCTTATAATAAGAGAGAAGGGGGATTTATAATAAGGTATACGAGAACCTAAATCTACTAATAAGGGTAGACGTACTTCTAAATATAAAGTAGTATTAAAGGGCGACGGCAATCCTAGATATAGTAAAGATAAAGTTAAAGGAGGTTTATTAAGATAATTACGCTAAAAAGGAGTAATAGCTATTTAATTTCTTAGCTAGAAATTCCTTTACTTTATTTCTTAGCTAGAAACTTAATTATTCTAGGAGAATATTAAACTTAGCTAGATAGTCCTAAGAGAATGTTAAACTTAGCTAAGTAGTTCTAAGAGGATATTAAACTTAGCTAGATAGTCCTAAGAGGACGTTAAACTTAACTAGATAGTTCTAAGAGGACGTTAAACTTAGCTAGGTAGTCTTAAGAGAACGTTAAACTTAACTAGGTAGTCTTAAGAAAACGTTAAACTTAGCTATTTCCTAAAAGGACGTTAAACTTAGCTAGGTAGTCTTAAGAGAAGGATTATAATATAAGATATTAGGAAGAAGAAGGCCTTATAAAGTAGTAGGCGTAACTTACTAGAGATAGGCTTAGGTTAGGGCGTTACTAATAAACTAGATTAGCTAACGAGAATAGAGAAGTATAACCTAACTCTAAGGGGCTTATCTATAGTAGACTAGTAGTAGAACTAGTATATTATAGTTACTTAAGTAAGGATATAGCTAGAGTAGGTAGACGTAAGAGAGAACCTATCTAGTAGGTAAACTAGAGATATCTAGATAGATAGGGGGTTAATAGACCTTTTAACTATACTAGAAGAAGCTAATTTACTATATAAAGATAGTAAGGCTATAGGCTATTAGGTATAGGAGAACCTAATAGTCTAATAAAGGATCTAAGATAAGCTTAATAAACGTAGGATCTTACTACCTAGCTATTAGCCTATACTCTACGTAGCTACTATTATATACTTCCCTAGCTAAGTAGCCCTTAGTATAATATTAAATAGGTATCCTACCCTATAGCTAGAAAGGGCGGGCTACTCTAGGATAGATACCGTACCTACTAATAATAAGTATTAAAGGGTACGACCTAAAGGTAGCTAGAGAGTATATAGGCCCTCCCGTTACTACTAGAGACTCTATATAGTATAGTATATATACTACCTTTAAGTGTCTATTAGCTAGTACGTATCTAGTAATATAACCCCCTAACCCTAACCCTAAAGGTCTAGTAGAGATACTAATACTCTACTAGTTTACTAGGACGGATGTAGGAAAGTAGATAGCGTAGGGCGAGTACGAATCTATTAAAGCACTCTATGCCATCTTACTATAAATTATACCTAAGCCTATCGACTACGGAATGTTCGAGCCGGACGGTGATCTTCACTTCTTCCTATGCGAGTTCGTTAAGCTCGCCGAAGGGATACCTCATTAAGGAGACTTCTGCAAAGCGATCGCGGACCTCTATTAGAGAAGCATGGATTCCAAACGGCCGGCAAATTTGGACTCCACGTCACTACTTGCCACGGCTCTATGCCACGGCATGTGGCGTGGTCGGCGTCGTGGGAAAACTTCCTCATCTAGACCTTGAATTTGGCGTTCGAGCTCGAAGAACAATCGCATTGTCCGTCGCTAGAGCTGGCCAGACTACTCCTAGATCTGTACGAGAAAGTGCGTCTACGTCTGCTACACCCGCTCGAAACAAGCGGAACGTGCTTCGTCCGTGTCTAGTCCACGGGGACCTGTGTGAAGGCAGCGCTGGCGTCCAAGCAAAGAACGGTTTGCCGTGCTTCTTCGATGCCTCCGCGTTGTGGGCTCACAACGAATACGAGATGCACGCTTGGCGATCTGCTCAGTACCGGGTCGGGAGAACCTTCGTCAAAGAGTACTTCCGTCACTCTCCCGTCTCGCCGCCAGAGGAGGACTGGGATGATCGGAATCAGCTGTACTCACTGCTTTCCAAGATTCATGATTCCACCTTGTACCCGCATTCTGAGAAGTTGAGGGAGTTGCTGGTTGGAGCTACCAGGGCTTTAGTGGAGAAGTTCCCGAATGGTTACGAAGGGACTGCCGAGCGCAAAAAGGGCTGAGTTGTTGGTTATGGTGGCAGCATTGAGGTCCACGACTCGATTAACAGTCGTTGAGCTAGATAGCGGTATGGAGCGCATCACCAGTGCATTCATCCCTCCCTTCTCGCTTGGCTGCTTCCATTGCAATAATCGCGGACTTCTTTCGCAAGCCGTGTCCGCGGAGTCTTCTTGGCAAAGGAACCAGCGTGGTCCAGCTTGTCAAATCAGTGGGCACGGAGTCTGTTTCTCTCCCACGTCGTCTCGCCATCGGTATCCTTCAGCGATGCAGGTGCAGGCTCACCGGTCAGATACTTCCAGACTTCCTGCGTTGGCACAATCAAGTCTCGTCCGCTCAGCGTCATGGTCAAAGGCATGCCAGGGGGTAGATCCTCTTTGAAGAGTATCAGCTGGTTCCAGAAGAACCTGCAGGGCAGGGTGTGGCTGATCATCATGTCTTGCGAAGCAAAATAGTGAAGCATGCGTTCATTGGCTTGTCGTGGCAGGCGCCGTGTTGTGAATGGTGACTTCCTTGTATGCTGGAGCATGCCTGCTACTTGCGCAGCGCACCTACCCGAGCATGCACACTGTTGTTCATTTTGAACATAGCCAAAGTGCGCATTGTTGTTGTTATATTCACTTGATCTTGATGTGTTGATTGCTTATTGATATTGAAGTGTTATCTATGAAGGAGGGTTGCTGAGCAAAATGAGGTGAGGCCCTTGCCAAGCCTCTGCAGGTGCTGCAGGTGATGTTCGTCTTATTCACTTCGACTTATTCTATCTGAGAAGCAAGTGCACATAGACGAGAGGAGCAGGTGCATATGTAAGCGTACCATACAGTGAAGTGGCAGTGGCAGCCAAATGACAAAAGGAGCGTTCCCGTTCACAAAACACACTGAGGGCAGTCACATGGCAGCATGTAAACAAACACCGCTCCCATTAAGATAGACATAACAAGCATGTGGTGTCTGTTGTGATGTCAGGTGATTTGGTCGGACATCGCTTGCTTGATCTTCTATCTACTGGTAATGACTGTCTTCTATATAGACTGGCTCTCTCTAGGCAACAGTAGGCATCAACTGGTGTATGCCTGTCCCTATAGGCTGCAAGGTGCATTACGGCATATGAGGAAGTCCTCACAACACAGTTACCGATCTACGCGAAGCCTGCAGCGCCCACTCAAAGGAGATTAGCTAGACCGGCCCGGACTCAACTGTGACGGCGGGATGGGACGGTTTATCACGCTGCGTGCTCTGCAGGGTACAGTACTACAGTACGCTCAAGTCCACCCAATCCCCCAAACCTCCCCTTTTGCCTTGCCACATTCTCCCAACAGATAGACGGCGCACGCCCAGGGACTTTTAGTAGGGGCCACCCCTGTTGTTTTATGTTCTGTTCTCGAAACGTCGATGTGTGTGAGACAATTCCCGATGTCCTATTTAGCACCTGTTAGGGACTTATGTGACCTGAACCACCTAATCCTGCTCCGAATTCGAGCTGCTCGCTATCTGTCCGAACTACATATTCTCATTAGTATTGTTCATTAGAGTCAACATACGCACCATATTGGTTCTCTACAGACTGACAGTTCGGCATACAGGGGTCTGGCTTTGTGCTTATTTAGGAGGAACGAATTTGGTTTTTTGCCCTCGAACTATAGCTATCCCTAACGTTCCGTCACGCTTATAGTGCTGTGACACTATGTGCATAGCTGCAATTTAGTGACCTGTACGGTTGTGTTGAGCTGCCTCTGAGACAGTCAACCTATCAGGGTGGATGACCGTAACACCTACGACTACGATACCCTAGTCTTGATGGATATACGCTGCCAGCCAATCCACAGGAAGATTGTGACGAGTGTGACCGGAATCGTAACAGCCCAATACCACCAGAAGTTAGGCGCTGTCGTCCACAAAAGGCTTCCCTGATCATCCCGGGAAAAGGAGAAGAAGTTCATTCCGAACAGTGACTGCGTTACGTTAGAACATACAAACATACGCATACAGACACTGCAACGTGTGGAGCTCGTTACTAGTACACTTACACTCACGACTGTACCCGGCAAAAACACAAGACCAAGAATACTAATGGTCTTCATAGAAGCGCTTTCCACTCTAGCCAAGTCCGAGATATCGGAAGCGACTATGCTGTCGTGTTGGGAGCTAATATGGAAGACCTGCAGTATGTTAGCGGATTTGTAATTTGTAAAGAGGTGTGATAGGTACCAGATCGATTTCATTGCGCAACCGACTTTCTAGAGCCTGTGATCGGCCTAGTTCACATCGCAGAAGTGTTCTTTGGCATTTTAAGACCCTTGATGGTGTATTTGCGGCACCTTCTCCGAGCTCTTGAATGTCTTCAAGGATGTTGTCCACGACCTCTATAGACATTGCGAGAGTTTCGGTAGAATGGAGGATATGCCTAGAGATCTCGTGGAGCATGTTGTAGTTTGTGTAGGGCTCACGTACGTTTGGCCGAGTGGTTTCCCGAGCGCGTACTATGTCTCGGCACTTCCAGACGGCTGTGTGGTAGGCGCTAGTGACCGCAGGCGATATGAGAACGAGCCAACCGTGTGGCTCATCTATCGATATAGGACAGTAGTCGTAGAGCCTCGTCAAAATAGATGGATGCAGTCCGATATCGCTGGGATCCGAGATACAGCATATTAGAATAGAACTGTGGTCTCGGCGCCACTGCGTCCAAATCCCAATTTCCGTCCAGCTGTATATAACCGTTCCAGCTAGCTCCTTTGACGCGGGGATATCGCTCGCCGGCACCTTGATCAAGAAACGACATGCGGTAGAACAGCTCGTCAGCGTTTTGCCGTCCGGCGAGTATCGCCGCGCGGAAGAGAAGAAACCAGTGGCTTTTCGGTATTGTTCTTCCCAGGTTGCTGGCTCGATATCGAAAGCAGCGTGCAGTCTCTTCGCTACATCGTTGATCAACGTGTCGTTTGCAAGCGCGTTCGGTAGGAAGCTGTCGGGCTGTCAATTACTGTCCACTACAGCCTTGTCCGCTACAGAGATGAGCCTACATCACAGCATGCCCAGTAAGCGAATCGCGCTCTCTACACAACCTTTCAATGGTGCTTTGCCGAGACTGCCATAGGCTCTGCTCTGTGTCTTAGTCAGCCATAGTCTACTCTTGTGTTGTAGATGCAAGCGTACGATATTGAAGCACTTCTACCACCGAGTCCATGCCACAGGCTGATTGCTATCACTTCTCGCTTCTATAGGATCTCGATGAAGTGGACGCTAGTCGTCTGTACTTCGGTGATGTTGGGTGTGTGGCCGACGACAATAGAGTTGTGCATGGGATTGCCTGCTCCTAGGGATGAAAGATGATGGAAAGGTGCTGCCAAGCGTAATTCTACTAGACTGAAAGACGTCTGGTTTTCGACCTAACCACTTGGGTGGCGCAAGCCTCATCGTGGGGTAACAGTCAGCTAGTAGCACTAAGTCATCTGTCTCGCCTAATGGAAATGTAAGGACCGCGGCAGACCTGTCGCGTAACGATAAAGCCTACACTTCAAGCTAAGTCAACGCCGCGGTCCGAGTGAGCGAGATGATGCGCTGGCCTGCCGCCGCACGCTCGACTGAGGTGTTGCCCTCGCGAAGCGGCGTCTTCGCAGCCTCGCGACTGCTTGGAAGGCTGTGATTATCAAAGCGCTAGATGCCTGACAGTGATGTTTTCCAACACTGCTGAAAAAAGCTCTTCACTCTATCCCTTCGGATACAGTATCAACAAACGGCCCACTGTCCCAGTATTTCCATCTTTGAGGAGACGACTTTGGTGGACCAAGCTTCATGCGGGGTCTGCCCTGATGGCGATTGTCCAAGAATAGCACCAGGGCTGTCGGCGACGGGATCTAGACCTCGGTTAATGTGATCTCCAGCCTAACTGGACGCCACAATCCAAACACGCGATCCCTAGCGCCACATTACGGCTGAGGTGTCGACCTTACCGGGCGGTGTCTCCACAGCCTTGCGAGCAGTCGCAACTCGCAAGGCTGTCGCCTGGACATGTCCACGGACACTGCAGAGTTCGGGATCTGCACCTTGCGACATCTACTATCGAAAAGCGTCTACTCGTCAAAGCTAGTCTCGCATGGATCTACACCATGTCTGCGTCTGCCCCTACCGCACCCGATAGCTGTCGAGCTTACACGGTCGCATGGATAGCAGCCCTTTCTCACGAGCGAGCGGCCGCTGAGGCTATGCTGGACGTGAAACACAAGAAACCACCAGCAGATTTTAGGAAGAATGCAAGCGATCCCAATACCTACACTTGGGGCACCGTTGAGGGGCACCACGTCGTTATTGCCGCTCTGCCTGTCGGGGAATACGGCACAAATGCCACTGCTACTATCGCTCAAGGCCTACGATCCTCCCTCCCACACATCCGAATCGGTCTGTTAGTAGGCATTGGAGCAGGCGTCCCAGGGGAGCAGCTAGGAAGAGATGGCAGGGCTATGCTCCAGCAAGATATTCGGCTTGGTGATGTTGCAGTGAGCGTTCCACAGAGTACAAGCGGAGGAGTGGTTCAGGTTGACCTAGTCAAGGCAAAGACAATAAGCGGGAAAGACATTCTGGAGCGGAAAGGACACTTGGACAGTCCGCCAATGGCTATCCGCACTGCGCTTAGCAAACTCCAGGCCGAACATGAACTCGACGACTCTAGGATACCCGAATTCTTAGAGCAGGCATTCCAGAAACATCCAAAAATGAAGGCGAAGTATGCACATCCGGGCATGAAGGCAGAGCAGCAACAAATTGAGCCGAAAGTAGATATCTACAACGCTCAAGATGGACGCGAAATCACTCGTGAGGCTAGAGCAATACCAGAGATTCACTACGGTGTCATTGCCTCGAGTAATACACTTGAGAAGTCATCGAGCTATAGGCGTGAAGTCTTAGCACGGCTGGAGGAGGAACATATTGCACCGATATGCTTTGAGATGGAAGCCGCCGGCCTTATGAACAGCTTTCCTTGCCTGGTAATACGAGGGATATGCGACTATGCCGATGAGCACAAGAACGACGATTGGCAGAGATATGCCGCGGCAACGGCAGCGGCGTTTGCAAAGGAGCTCCTTAGCTATATGGATAGGGAGGAGGTAGACCAGGCAGCCATGATTGGGGACCTTCTGAAAGACAGTTAGTACAATTGTCATAATATAGTGGGTACAAAAAATCTAACAGCTATAAAGTCCAGGACATTAGTGAAAATGTGAACAATGTCCAATCTGGAGTCCAAGAGCTACAACACCACGTACAATGTACTGAGCTGGACAGATGGCTCTCTGCACCGGATCTCTCTACCAACTACATCAAAGCGCTGAAGCAACGCCACGATGGTACAGGGAACTGGCTTCTAGACGGAAAGGACTTGTCAGACTGGATGGAAAGCCAACACTCCTTCCTGTGGCTCTATGGCATTCCTGGATGCGGGAAAACAATTCTGAGCACCTCAGTTATCGAACGTCTTCAGCAGCTTAGCCAATCCTCCGACAGCCATAGCATTGTTATCTACTTCTACTTTGATTTCAACGACACAGCCAAGCAGACAGTCGATAGTATGGTTCGCTCGCTTATTGCCCAAAGCTCCTATCAATCCAAGGATAATGGGCATTTGAATCGACTCTTTGAGCGCTGTGGGAACGGCAAAACCCAGCCAAACACAGACGCTCTACTCGCAACGCTCCAAGGCATGCTCCAAGCATGTGGACAAGTTCGAGTTATGCTTGATGCGCTCGATGAGTGCACAACAAGAAAGGAACTGCTCCAGTGGCTGGAAGGGTTGGTTGCCCCAAGGGCCGGCAGTATACAGCTCATTGCTACTAGCAGGAGGGAGCAAGAGATTGAGTTGGGGATTACTAAGTGGGCAAATCCTACCGAAATAGTATCGATCCAGGAAGGTCTCGTCAACGACGATATTAGTGCTTACGTCAAGGCAAGGATTGAGGACCCCAATGGTGATTTGAAAAGGTGGCGCTCACGACCTGATGTTCAGAGCGAGATTGAGAGAAGATTAATGGAGAAATCCCAGGGCATGTAAGTAGCCCTGTAAAACCACGAATCCAGCTCTTTACTAAGTGCTTCTCTAGGTTCCGGTGGGCTGCGTGCCAGCTTGATGCATTAGAAGACTGTCTGGACCTACCAAGTCTGCGCCTATCGCTTTCATCGCTCCCAGCATCACTCTACGAAACGTATGACCGGATCTTGGTCGGTATCCCAAAACAAAGAAAGCACCATGCAATACGGATCCTCCAGTTTCTCACTTACTCCGAACGGCCGCTACGATTAGAAGAGGCTATTG
Organism: Extremus antarcticus; assembly: GCA_033117895.1. Classification (NCBI taxonomy): domain Eukaryota; kingdom Fungi; phylum Ascomycota; class Dothideomycetes; order Mycosphaerellales; family Extremaceae; genus Extremus; species Extremus antarcticus. The sequence goes on along the minus strand of JAWDJX010000088.1, from coordinate 48,373 downwards.
ATGCCATCGCGGTCCCATTAGAGCAACACGCCCGTTTCGATCAACGAGATCGAATGCCAGATGCATCCGAAGTTGCACGTGTCTGCTCCAGCCTCGTTACTATTGTTAGAATAAGCAGCAGTGACAAAGATTCGGATCAAGATGAAGAGCATCTACAGCTTGCGCACTTCTCCGTTAAGGAATACCTAATCTCCGGCCAGATCGAAGAGAATTTCCGGAGATCTCTCCATGACACTGCTGCCAGGTCCGCAATTGCCAAGGTGTCGTTGATTTACCTTTTAAGTCTCGATCACGGCTTAGACGATGCAAGTCAATGCAAGATCCAATTTCCACTCAGCAAGTACTCCGCACGACACTGGATAGAGAATGCTGCATTGGCTAAGGAAAGTGACGAGGATTTGCAAGAACTCATTCTGGAGCTTTTCACTAGTCAAAAAGAAGCCTATCATACTTGGCTGAACCTCTACGATCCGGATTGTCCTTGGAAGAAGGACGATCTTTTGGAGAGAAACCTTAGGCTACGCGTGGGGTTCTTTCCTCATCCGCTTTACTATGCGTCATCTCAGGGCTTGTTCGCTTCCGTACAATCCCTTCTGCAACACGGGGCCGATGTCAACGATCGAGGTGGACACTACGGTAATGCGCTCCAAGCTGCTTCTTATAGAGGCGACGAGAGGGTGGTGCGGCTGTTGCTAGACGAAGGCGCTGAGGTCAATGCTGATGGGGGAAAGTATGGCAACGCGCTCCAGGCTGCTTCTTATGGAGGCAACGAGAGGGTGGTGCAGCTGTTACTAGACGAAGGCGCTGAGGTCAATGCTGAGGGGGAAGAGTATGACAACGCGCTCGGAGGACAGTATGGCAACGCGCTCCAGGCTGCTTCTTATGGAGGCAACGAGAGGGTGGTGCAGCTGTTACTAGACGAAGGCGCTG
>JAWDJX010000088.1:0-47346 GCA_033117895.1 Extremus antarcticus | reverse complement strand
CTGAGGTCAATGCTGAGGGGGGACAATATAGCAACGCGCTCCAGGCTGCTTCTATAGAAGGCCACGAGGGGGTGGTGCGACTGCTGCTTAACAAGGGCGCCGACGTCAACGCTGAGGCGGAGACTTATAGTAATGCGCTCCAGGCTGCTTCTGAGGGAGGCCACGAGACGGTAGTGCGTCTGCTACTCGACGAAGGCGCCGACGTCAATGCTCAGGGGGATCAGCAGGGCAGTGCGCTCCAGGCTGCTTGTTATGAAGGCAACGAGAGGGTGGTGCGGCTGCTGCTCGACAAGGGCGCCGAGGTCAACGCTCAGGGGACATACTATGGCAATGCCCTCGAGGCTGCTTCTGAGTTCGGCCACGAGACGGTGGTGCGGCTGCTGCTCGACAAGGGCGCCGACATCAACGCTCAGGGGAGAGATAATAGCTATGCGCTCCACGCTGCTTCTCGGGGAGGCCACGAGACGGTGGTGCGGCTGCTGCTCGACAAGGGCGCCGACGTCAACGCTCAAGGGGGAGAGTATAGCAATGCGCTCCAGGCTGCTTCTCGGGGAGGCCACAAGACAGTAGTGCGGCTGCTGCTCGAAAATGGCGCCGGGGTCAACGCTTAGGAGGAGAGTACGGCAATACACTCTAGGCTGCTTCTATAGGAGGGTACGAGACGGTAGTGCGGCTGCTGCTGAACAAGGGCGCCGACGTCAACGCTCAGGGGGGAGGGCATGGATATGCGCTCTAGGCTGCTTCTAAAAGGGGCTAGGAGACGGTGGTGCGGCTGCTGCTCGACTGGAGAGCCTAGATCGAGGCTCAGGGAGGATACTACGGCACATCACTTGCCGCTGCTTCCGCACGAGACCAGTCAGAGGTGGTGCAGGTGCTGCTTGACAGGGCCGCTGAAGTCAACACGCAGGGGGGACGGCAATGCGCTCCAATATGCGTCCTACACAGGGTATGAGGAGGTAGCACAGACACTAACGTGAACCGCGGGGAAGTGCACCACGCGGGGAAATGCACCACAATTTTTGCCAAGACTTTGCATGAACACCCTTTCTCTACGCAACTTTACTATAAACAATTTCTGATCAGATAGTGTCTTTCTCTAGGCTCTCTTCTAAGTGCTCCTCGATTTACAGGCTTTAGGGGTTTTGATGTTGCCTCCTATTATCTAGGTTCTTTTACTAACTTCTCCTTAGCTTAGGAGAAGTTTTAAGGAACTTTTAACTATATACCTATAGAGGAATCTAATTGTCTTAAGCGCTATAGAGTAGATTCTTTAATAGTATGAATTCGGATCAACGTTGGAGTGATTTGGAGAGTGAAATCGGATCTACCACTGTGCGGTGGTGCTATCCGGGTCCGTCTGGATACACAAATCCCTGTAGAAACACAAGGAGGGTTCTAGCACTTGTCTTCGTGCGCTGACAGCGACACACTTACAGTCCGACATGTAGTGCCAAGGAGAGGAAAGTGTATATGAGAGCTATACGTCGTGAATCTCGACAAGAGGAAGCTTTCCCAAATTCCTAAGTACATGCACTTATCCCGCTCGCACCCTCTCCCCGTCAACGATTAGACGTCTCAAGGTATAATTGACCCGGCCCAGACAATCATATTGCGAACTGAATCGCATCCCACGGAGGTGTCGTATCGATATTTGGGTCTCGGGAAGTGGGCGAGTGATCGACACGATGCAGAACGGCTCTTCGAACCCAGTTGTGGCGGTAACTATCGCCGTCGCCTCAATCATGACGGAGTCCGGCATACTGGACGCGGTCGCTGCAGAAGTACGGGGTACTGTAACGCAGATCGCCAATCCCATCGCTGGCTTGGTCCTTCTGCGGAACTTCTTCCTGCATGCCCAAAACATTCACAACGCCTTAAACTGCGGCGTCAGGAATAAATGGGGAGAAAATTTGGACAAGTGAATTGGGAAGCCTAAAGTGTGTAAGAGAGGCGAAGATAAGATGCTCGCCAAAGCCCGTCAAAAGCAGACTGCGTGCAGATGCAAGCGGTGTCTGCCGCCGAGTGTGGGGAATATAAGTCGAGGCACACCCTCAAGTAGTTCCCATTGCCGCTTTAATTTCAAAGGTCTCCCCACAAGTACGACCGGAGTGTGCTGACAACCGCCATGTCTCAATTTGCTGCCAAGTCCACGCTTCCGACTCAATATGATATCTATCCCTTTATCGAGCCTTCCCGTTTCATTGGCAAGCTGAAGGGCACCGTCGCGGTTGTTACTGGTGCCGGACGAGGCATTGGTAGAGCTGCTGCTCTTGCTTTCGCATCATCAGGCGCAAGTGTTGCGTGTGTCGCTCGGCGACACGACGACCTCGAAGCTGTCGTGGCCGAAATCAAACAAAAGCATGGATCCGCAGCTATGGCCGTTGTGGCAGACATCTCGGCCCCAGACTCGCCCAAACGAATCATCGAAGATGTCGAAAAAATCCTCGGGCCTATTGATATACTTCTCAACTGCGCAGGCATGACCCGCTTTGGCACTCTGGTTGCGGAGCCGGACTTCAATACTTGGTGGCGTCTGCTCGAAGTCAACCTCCGCGGTCCGGTAGCACTCATCCACGCTGTTCTACCTTCTATGATTGCGCGCAAGACAGGCGTCGTAATGACCGTCACTTCGACATCTGGAAGCCAGGACATTCCCTTCAACACTGCATATGCCACATCCAAAGCCGCAGTCATCAAGTTCCATCAAGATCTCTCGGTTGAGATAGAGAGGCATGGTATATTGAGTTTTAGCGTACATCCCGGAACAGTGGCGACAGACCTTGGCCAAGTGAGCTCCGCCATCAATATGGACAGCGTGAAGGAGGAACCTGGAATGCAGGAGATGCTAGAGGCTTTCCAGAACTTGAAGTACCAAACAACCGAGCTGGCTGCGAATAGTTTCGTGGCTCTCTGCGCGGATGAGAGATGCAAGACGATGAATGGCAGGTACATTGATTCGGAGCAGGATCTCGGCGAAGTGATTAAGGAGGCGGAGAAAGGTGGTAAGGGTAGGGTGATAATAGAGAGACTATACCATCTGAAAGTGGATGAGCTCTAAGCGGGTGTTACGAGCATAACACAGAATGCGCGGGTTCAAGGTAGAATGAGGACTGCTCCGTCTTGCGGCTTTGGCTAAGACGATAGAGTAGCCAGTTTGCTCTATACTCTGTACTTACTCTGTAGAACAGAGTAAGGGAGCACTATAGAGTAACTCACAATCACTTAGGTATATAGGAACTAAGGATGTCTTTAACATACTTGTGTTCAACTCATGTTACAATCTTACTGAAAGGTCTACAACTATTCACAGTACATTCGAGTTATCTTACCTAAATACCTACTACCACCTACTCTTCAAAGAAGTACTTACGTGATACTACTTGTAGGATCGCAACACTTTGAACACCCTCAGAATGAGTACCACTAGCAGTATACGAGGCTCAGGCCATAGAGACGAAAGCGCAGCTCCGACAACCGATCGCAGAACCGATAGTAAGACCAAGGTAGACTTCTTCTATAGAGACCGCAACAAGTTAGACGACTAGATCAACTAACTCTTACTCCACTTTGAGTTAGACGGGGTTGCTTCCTACAAGAAGAGATGCCTTATCGCGACGATGTATCTCCGAGGGGAAGCCTAGCACTAGATGAGACTAAGGACTAAGGACTTCATCATACATTAGAAGGACGAGAGTGGAATCTTTTCCAACTTCGTCAGATTCTGCGATGAGATGAAAACGATCTACGGGTTCAGCAACGAAAAGAAGGTTGCAATCCGTATCGTTTAGGATATCGTTTAACGAACATTAGCATCCCAGTATACGGCCAAGTTCAAGGAGTATTCCGATAAGACCGAGTAGGACGATAATACTCTTTACGTCATATACTACAAGGGTCTTAAGGACAACGTTAAGGACGAACTGGTGCGTACGGGAAAGAACGAAACAACGAACTTAGACACGCTCATTAAATCATCGATCGACATCGACGATCGTCTCTACGAGAGAGCTATAGAAAAACGACACACAGGTTAAGGACGCGGACGCACTAGCTATGTTCCGACTAGCTAGTCTAGAGGGAACAAGCGACGCGACCCTAACGCTATAGAAATCGACGCTACCTAACGAGTGCCTAAGAAGGGATCGTTTAGGAAAGCTAGAGGCAAAGGAAAGCCTCAGGGTAAGAAAGAAGGAAAAACCGACGAGTACTATAACTGTTACAAGAAAGGACATTATGCACGTAACTACCGTAGACCAAAGGTACGGCTATAGTAGCAGATCAACGCGATGATTAGACAGGAAAATAAGTCTCCTACCGATAAGACTTAGGACACGGCTACGCCCTCGACAAACGATCGAGGAGGGTATAACAATCTTACGGAGCTATAGATCGCGGAACCAAATTACGCTATCTATCGCCGATACCCGCCCTTTAGGTAGCATGTAGGATTAGGGAAGAACTAATAGGTATCCGAGGATTTCGACTAACTAGAAGAAATGGATCGATCCGGATAGCCTATAACGGATTTAGAGAAGGAGGAGTACGAGCGGCTTAAGAAGGCTATATACCCCTAGCTTCCAAAACACAAACCTACTATAGAAATCAACGTACTTAAGGGGACGACTCCTACATCGGACAACAAAGAAACTTAGGAGTAATAACGTTAACTAATAGAAAGTGGATAGGAAAAGTTACAACGCTTTAGGGAAGGAATCGCCTTCCTAAAGGAACAAGTACGTAAGGAGCGATTCTTCTACGAAATAGACACATCTAGTCTTCTACATACCTAAGTACTAGAACAACGCGATAAGGAAGGACGACTAGTAAAGGAAATCAACGTGCTCGAACGAATAACGTTAGAAGAACAGCTCGAGGAAATCGAGGATAAGCTAAATAACCTGTACGTAGAACGACGAGAACTATAGGAAGACGTCGACAACATCCGACTAGAATAGCGCCAACTACGCGCGTAGTAGGGAAGTTACTAGGCCCGCGCTAGACTAGGCTAACTCACGGAAATATTACAACGACTATATGATCAAGCTTAGCAATAGCAGAACTAGCTGAACTAGCTACTAGACTAATAGGAATAGATAGGAGTACAAATACGAGCATCGCGACTATAACGCGAGTTCAACGCTATAGAACGACAGCTACAATAGTAGTTAAGGGATGACGGCAACTACGCCTAAGGAAGATCCCTACCTCCGTTCAGACGAGAGGACGCTACACTACAAGAAAACATATTACTATCTCTAGGCGAGGAGATAGGTAACGAATCGGATGAATCTCCGATTCTACTAATAAACCTAGACGACGACGAAATACTAGACTTACTAATAGACGAAATAGAGAGAGAGATTCAGAACTATATCGCGGTCGAAAGAGACTATTACGACTCGGATAGAACTAAGGACCGATAGATCTCTCCTCTCTACCTAGATAACGAACTCTTAATAGACGACTAATAGACGCTAGAAGCAATCGCCGAGATTACCGATTCCGACGCCGAAAACGAAACCACTCTAGAAAGTTCCGAGAGCGAAGACTCCGACGAAGACCTAGACGACTTAGAAATACTTAATATCTTAGTAGAAGGGCTATAGCCGATTATAAAAATAGCCCTCTACCTTATACGAAGTTACGAGGAGGTATTTCTAAAGATCGCTAGGAAACGACATCTACATCCTATAGAATTCGACAAGATAATAGGATAGCTACGATCTATGTTCTAGAACTACCGATTAGTCGATACCGACTATAGTAGATACGGATACGTTAGAGAAGTAATACCTATCGGAAGTGTAGTCTTCGACTACGGGGACTACATACTCCCCGACGGGATAATCGTTAGTTCGTAAATAAGAGAACGAGTACGACTTCTAGATTAACGATACCGCGAAATCCTAACGTACTAGAACCAATACTAGAACGAGACGCTTACTCTCGAAGAAATGAAACGGAAGTGTAACGAACACATACTATAATAGGTAATACTACTACTTCTACCTCTAGGACCGCTACTACCGGTATAGCGAGGAATAACCCTCGGTTACGTTAAGACTACGATAAGAGGATCATTATAGACGCGAATAACATAAGGCAAAGTTGTATTTAGACCTCGAAATAGACCCCTTAACTAGGAAATCTACATTGAGGATTCTAATTCGCTAGACTACTATTCAAAAAACGAATAGGCCCTATCGGTACGAGCGACCGAAAGGAGCTATATAATGCTTAAGTAACAATAGGAACGGTTTTCCGCACAAATTGCATTATCGACGGATATAACATCCTTACTATAATAGACTCCGGAGCTAGCGGAATGTTTATCTCGGAACGACTTATACGACGACTCGGGATAGCTACCCAAAAGAAGAAAAACGGAGGGTACGAGGTAAGAGCTATCGATAGCTCTAATCTACCTAGTGTAGATAGCGAAACAATGCCGCTACTACTCGCTTTCTAAGGATACTACGAGGAAGTTGTCTTAGATATCGTACCTATAGCTAGACACGATGTCGTACTAGGCACTCCTTAGCTTGAAAAGTACAACCTAGATATCGACTAGGTTAAGAGAGTACTTAGGTTTAAGAGATGCAGATGCGTTACTAACATCTATCCTAAAAGCCGGTAGCGTTCGACTCTAGATAAGGAAAGGCAGATTAACAAGATAAATCGCTAACCGCCGACGATACTACAGAAGGGTAGCTCGGACTCTACAGACACCGATACAGGCCGAACCGGGTCACAACGTAAGAGTAAAGGAGGAAATCACGTACCTCTAGGAATCCCTAAAGAATTCAAGAAATAGAAGCGACTCTTTTAGGAAGAGACAGGACTCGAGGCCCTACCTAAACACTCGTAATAGGACTATAAAATCAAACTCATACTAGGATCTAGGCCCCCTTACCGGCTAATATACCCGCTTTCTATAGTAGACCTCGAAGCGGATAGAGAATAGACTACGAAAATAGAAGGAAGTGTACGAATACGACCTTCTAAATCACTATTCGCGGTACTAGCATTCTTCGTACCTAAGAAAGGAGGAAAACGACGAAAGGTTATCGACTACCGCGATCTAAACGAAATCACCGAGAAGGATCGCTACCTAATACTACTAATCGAACGAATAAACGACCATTTCTACGGAGTATAGTAGTACTCTAAGATCGACCTACGAGACGCCTTCTTTATAATTAGGATGAAAGAGGGCGAAGAGTATAAGATAGCGTTCCGTACGCGAAACGGACTCTACGAGTTTTTAGTTATACTAATAGGGCTTACTAACGTACTAGCGATATACTAAAGGATAATTAATAACGTTCTTAGCAATCTTATTAACATTACCGTTATCGCCTACATCGACGATATACTTATCTTTACAAAGGGTTTACGAGAGTAGCACGCTAAGGACGTAGCCGCTATACTCGAACGACTAAGCACGACTACCTTTAAGACTATACCCGAGAAGTACGAGTTCTTTAAGAAGGAAGTTAGTTTCCTCGGCTTTATTATAGGAACCGACGGAATTAAGATCGATCCCGAGAAGACAACCTCGATTACAGACTAGCTAATACCGAAGAACGTTAAGGATGTGTAGTTATTCCTTAGACTTACGAACTACAACCGAAAGTTCGTTAAGGACTATTCGAAACTAGCTACGCTACTTACGAACCTTATACGGAAGGACATCTAGTATATATAGAGCAAGGTCTAACAAGAATCATTCGAACGACTTAAGAAAGCATACTACGAAGTACTAACGCTACGTATGTTTAACTCAACAAAACTAATATAGGTCGAAACCGACGCCTCCGACCTAGCGATAGGAGCATACCTTATATAAGAGTTCGACGGGACTCGGTATCCGATCGCATACTTCTCGAGAAAAATAACACCTACTAAACAAAATTATGAGATTTACAATAAGGAGCTACTTGCAATCGTCGTAGTATTACGATACTAGAGAGTGTACTATAAGGGAGCTATAGGACTAACAATCTACTCCGACTATAAGAACCTAACCTACTTCACGATAACAAAGGTTCTTACACGGCGGCAAGTACGATAGTTAGAGCTACTCGGAGAATACAAATTCGAAATCGTATACACTCCCGGAAAAGAGAATAGGCGCGCCGACGTACTTAGTAGACGAAGCAACTACATAGAAGGATATAAGCCGTAACAACACCGTATACTAAAAGTTAATTAAGACGGATTGCTTAGTACGAACCCGCAAGAATTTAATGTAGTTATACGAGTGTTACGAGACGACAACGAAGAATTCCCGATACAATATAGGAAGCTTAAGGTTCCTTTAGACAAGGAATAGGAGTACATATAGGATCACTATAACGGACTAGCTCTAGGACATCCTAAGATTATACGAACCGTAGAATATATTAGGAGAAACTTTATCTTCCCCGACATAAGGAAAAAGGTTTCTACCTATATTAAGAAATACGAAAGCTATAACAAGAACAAAGCATTACGATACGCATAGTATAGGAATCTCTAGTTTAGAGAACCGCTATACTAACTATAGGATGAAGTAACAATAGACTTTATCGTCAAACTCCTAAAGTTAGAGGATCTAGTAATAGGAAACAAGTACGATTCTATACTTATAATAGTCGACTAACTAACGAAGTACTTACACTTCGTACTATGTAACGAAACTATCAACGCTAAGCAATTAGGTTGCCTAGTGCTTAATAGGCTCGTTCGGTACTACGGCGTTCCTACGACATTTATTACGGACAGAGATAAGCTCTTTACGTTAAAATACTAGAAGACTCTAGTATTAGCTATAGGTATAAGGTACAAACTATTAATAGCGTTCCACCTATAAATAGATAGACAAACCGAACGATCGAACTAAATACTAGAAGGATATCTACAACACTACGTCAACTACGTACAAAACAACTAGGTAGCTCTCCTACCGTTAGCCTAGATCGTACTTAATAACAACGTGTCGGAAACAACTAAGATATCTCTATTCTTTGGAAACTTCGGAAAGGACCTAAACCTGTTTATAACGCTATAACTAGGGCTAGAAGCAGACCGCGCTATTACAGATGTAACGTAGTTTAAGAAAATCCACGAAGAGGTAAGGTCTTCCTCCTTATAAAAAATTTTAAGACTAGGAGAAAAGCGAAGAAATTAGATTATATAAAGGTTAGACTATTTTTAATTAGCGATATTAAAGAACTAAATAACTACCGACTCGAACTCCTAAAGGATATAAGGGTATATCTAGTCTTCTATATATCTATACTAGAGCTAGCCGATTCGGAAATCCCGCTACAAACCACATTCCATTTCGAACTATAGGAAGACGACGTCTTCGAGGTTGAGGAAATACGGGATTAGGATGGAAACCAATACCTTATAAAGTAGCAGGGATACCTAGAGGCGGATAACTCGTAGGAACCACCGCATTACATAGATACCTGCTAGGGAATGATTAAGGACTACTACTAAAGAAACCCTAGTCAGCACAAACAAAGAATACCGGAATTAACGACACTTACCAAATTCCGCTAGTGGTTACGAAGAACCAAACCAATACCTAGTCGACTTTCTAGGAACCCTTAACTAGAACTACTAGCTGCGATCTTAGGCGGAGATTCAGTAGTCTCCGGAACCAGAGGGAAATCCTAGAAGGAATCTGGATACCCTTCTAGGGCACTCTATGCGTAAGGGTCCAGATTCAGGGTAAGGCCTTCCGAGGGATCCTTAAACAACAGGGAATCAGTAGCTGCCTCCTTAGCCTCCTGTTCCCGGATACTACGGTCCTCGATAGCAATCGCCTCCGTAGCACGATGGTCTAACAGATCGCGCTGTTATCGCAAACGTTCCTTACGAGCTCGAGCAGTACGTAGCGCCGTCTGCAACTTCTCCAGCTCTACGAATAAGGAATCTTACGTCGATCGAGCGTCCTTTATTCCTTGATCGAGCTTCTCTTTCTCAAAACGAAGACGCGAAAACTCTGACTGAGTAATCCGGACGTCGCATCTCTGATTACGACTTAGACACTCACTGCATTTGCTAGAGCGCAAATGAACCCGACACACCCGATGATGGCGCACGTAGGTGCTGTATTTTCGGACTATCACTTCTCCCTTAGTAGCAATAAATTCGGCTAGGCGTTTTCGACGGACGGTACTAGAAGGGTTCGACTCTTTAGGCATCATAAGAAGACATACGAATAACGAATGACGAGACAAGGGAAACATAGCTATGTAGCTCGGGACGAGCTAAGCTAGAAGGGGGATAGTGTTACGAGCATAACACAGAATGCGCGGGTTCAAGGTAGAATGAGGACTACTCCGTCTTACGGCTTTGGCCAAGACGACAGAGCAGCTAGTTTACTCTGTGCTCTGCACTTACTCTGTAGAACAGAGTAAGGGAGCACTATAGAGCAACTCACAATTACTTAGGTATATAGGAACTAAGGATGTCTTTGACATACTTATGTTTAACTCATGTTACAATCTTACTAAAAGGTCTACAACTATTTACAGTATATTCGAGTTATCTTACCTAAACACCTACTGCTACCTACTCTTTAAAGAAGCACTTACGTGATACTACTTGTAGGATCGCAACAGCGGGGTCTACCGTGAAAGTACTCCGTTCTTCCTTCGTCTACGCTTTGTTTCTTCTAGGGCTATTCTTTTGGTTGTCTTACCCTTCGGGTGTAGTAACTTCTTGTAACTCCTCTAAACACCGGGACTGCCGCTTAGTAATAGTATACTTCGGCCGCTTACTCTGTAATACTATCCGCTATAAATATCGTAATAAATAAATCTACCTATTACTATATTTTCGAAATATCTTAACTTACTAGTTAATATATAACGATCTTTTATTAGATTCTACGCCTATCTCTCGATAGTTAATAGACTCTAACGCTACTTTACTAATAGTCTTAGGTCTAAATATACGGAATACTACTCGTATTAACCGTTAGGTATCGCGATATATACTTCCTAACTCTTTATCCGTATTATCGTCCTTCTTAACTACCTTAGTTTAGTTCTATTTAATTCTTATGTTTAAGAGTTATAAGTATCTACTACTACTTAGAGCTACGAATACTTAAGATATTCCTTAACTATAATACTACTCTTATTAATTAAGCTAAAGTTCTACTCTTTAAAATTCTACCTTTAAAAATAAATTAGCTACTAGTATATAGACCGAATTTATATAAGAAAGCTAATATTCTAAGGTTATATTTTTAGGTACTAATAGTAGTATTACTATACTTTATATATAATACTTATTTTTTTAAACTTAGTATAGACTAATTTAGTATTAAAAAGTAATATATCTTTACTTATTCTCTTTATATTTTTTTTAGATACTTTATATATTATAGGTAGATATCTAAATACTAGATAATTAGACGAAAATATTTAGTATCTACTTATATCTCGCTATTCTTTAAGTAAGATACTATAGGATTTACGTAACGGTACTTAACTACTTAATAGTAAGATAGCGAGTATTACTTAACGCTCTTAGAACGAGATAGTTAAGATAGAGATACTTACTTAAGTATATAGAAACTAAGGATATCTTTAACTTATATTATAATCTTACTAAAAGGTTTATAACTATTTATATATATACTTAAGTTATTATCCTTACCTTTACTCTATTATTTAATTATTTCCTAACTCTTTAAAGAAGTATAATTAACCTTAATTATATAAGACTACTTTATAGAATTATAATATTATAGTTTTTTATAACTTTAAATTTACTTTTTACTCTTTAATACTTAGTAAAGCTATTAAAAGTAGATATTATAAGAGATTAATAAGATAGTAATAATAGAATAGTAACATTATTAAATCTAATAATATTAAGCTATATTACTAATAGTATAGTAATACAAGGTAGAAATATATATATAATACTAATAACGTAGTTTTCTACCCATACTACTACTAAATTAGGCTAAGCGCCGGAGATACCTATAGTAAGGATTAGACGAAAGTCTTAGCGGTTAGATATCTATATATCCTTACCCGTACTTTCGAGCTACGCCCTTCGCGCGACCTTCTAACATGATCTACGGGAGCATCCTCGCCGCTTTCATACGATCGAACACTTCGAGCCATCCCTCGAGCGGGTCCCTCTCTTCCACGAAGCCTGCCTCACGTACCTTGTCCAGGCTGATGTGCCGGTCGTACGTATACATCGTGCCATACACGTCCAGCCAAGGCGCCTTCCAAATCGCCGCTCGCTGCACGCCCATCGCATCCAGTACACGACCATGCCGCTCAACGTACGCGCTCGGCATCTCGATACTCGCCATGTCAGCGGGAGGACCGCCAGCCTCGAGGCCGAAGTAAGCTGCTAGGCGTGGAAAGAGCTCGGACATGGTGGATGGGGTGTTGGAGTCGGCCACATTGAATACCTGCCCGCCCGCTGTCTCCTTTGGCTGCATGCCCGCCCAAATCATCTCCCGTGCGAGGGTGCGCCCGGAGACTCCATTGAACTTTGCGCGGTAGGAGACATCGGTGCCTGGGTATGCGACACGCGCCCCCTTGCCCTCCTTCGCGGCGTAGGTCGCCAGCCACGTTGCCGACAGAATCTGTGTGGCACAAGTGCTACCCGAAGGTGCGAAGCTGATGATGGCGTCGGGTACGATCTCGCAAAAGCTCCAGTCCTTGCTGGCACACGCTTCCTGCAGCGCGGTGCGTACGGCGTAGTAGACGACACCGCTGCGCACTTCCGGACTTGCGCGCTCGATCATATGCTCGCGGAAGGGCGCTTGGAGGGGTTCTTCGATGTCAGGCGTGCACTGTCGCTGGTAGTACCGGGCCCCAGCGCACTGCACAAACATCTCCAGCCTCGGACAATGGGCATTGAGTGCCTGGAAACATAGAGTCAGCTAGTGAGTGCGACGAGGGCGAGGATGCCGCCTTCAAGATCGCATCAACCCATCGACGCCATGCCTCGGGAGACGACGAACCTGGGAAAAGTTCGCAATCATCTCTCTGTTCACTCTGAACTCCTCGGCCGGATCGTCCTCCTGCTTGAACGCTGCATTGAAAATGTGAGAGATCTTCGAGATGTTGTCGACCCGATGGCACCAGTCGTCGCCGGCTCTGGTGAGGTCCACGGCGGAAATAATCTGCAGCGAACAATCCGCAGAGGGCGTCCAGCCTGCCACTTCCAGTGTCAACGGGCGGTTCACGAGAGCTGACACGCTGCCGAAGTCCCCGTAGCCTTTCAAGAGCTCGTCGACGAGCGCCCAGCCTGCCGATCCAGAGGCGCCCATCACCAGTGCATGTAATTCTCCCATTGTGGATGTATTCGACTACATACAAGCGGATAAGCTGGTTTACCACCCCGAGAATGCTTTTGGCGCCAAACGAGCGCAGGACGGCAGCTCTGTTGCCTTACTAAAGGACTGGATGGCTGTCCAACAACGATATCATGTCAACCATATCATTATGACCCATGGTCGATCATCGACCAGTTTACAGAGGTAGCCCGTTTCTGCCCTCTTGCCCCGCAGCGCTACCCCAACCTTCTAGAACGGCTCTTCTACGATATGACATGATGCTTGTGCTGCGACTGACCGAGGAAGCACTACCCACTGCGTGAGGCCGATGGGTGGAACGATCTCGGAGATAGCGTCAAGCTCCATGCAGCGCTTTGAACCTTCTACTACTTAGTAGCCATCCACACACTCGAGTCATCTGCTAACCCTTCTAAGTTCTAACTTGGTACACGCTCATGAACTCTAGGACAACGCATCGAACATTACCCATTACCACGCGATACCCAAGCTCCTCGTCGACAAGACTACGTCTTCCTTATTAGCTAAACGCGCAGCTTGGAGACACGCTTCTAATCGTTGTACTCAATGGCCGGTATAGCCACTGCAGCTTGTCGCCAATGTCCTGGCTCTTGCTGTTTCTCGGCCTAGTTCGTGGCTCGACTAGCTCGCAAGTTCATAGGGCGCCATCCAACAAGTCTGCTGCTTGCTTCAGCTACTCGCGTAACGGTCGTGTCCATGGTGTCCGTCAAGTCAAGACGTTCGTATCCACTGCAAAACTCGATTATAAGAGGGCGGCGAAGGTCCAAACTCGCCGCCATTCCATCGTCGCCGGTGAGCAGAGTGTCAGGCCTCCTCTCAGCCTTGTGAAGAGACATGTACAAGACGGAGGACGTCTTCCCAACTTGCCCTTCGTCCCGTAAGTCTTGTTTAGCCTCCATTACTTCCTGTTACTCTCTCACCTCGTCACTTCCGTCCAGGTCTTACTGGATGAGAAGTCTCAAGCTTACAGCATTTCAGATAGCAAGAGCGGAGTACATGTCCACGCATATGGGTATCAAATCCACCCGTCCACTGACACTTACCCCTCTCTCGCCTCTTTTCCCTCCTTCGCCAATTCCCTCTTAAGATACTCCTTGAGCAAATTCTTCACACTCTCCGGGTCACGATTCTCATCATACTCCACCCACAAATGCCAACTCCCATACAACACCTCCACCACAATCAACCAAATGATAATCCACTCCAGAAAATGACTATGCGCCGCACTCAGCCTCTCCCTCAGTACACTCGCAATCTCACTCGCGTAGTCCATCTTCTCATTCAAAGCTTTGATCCTTTGCCCGACATCCAACGCTCTGCTCACAGCGTCGAAGTATGATTCCAGCCCTAGCTCATGCGGACTATCCCAGAACAGATCGGGAAGGGAATCGGTGAGCTCAGAATACAGATTCAGCTGCGCGCGGATGTGCAGCAGGTCGTACGTCTTGGCCAACATAGACGTGCGTTCCCGCCTCGGGATCCGCGTGCGGGAGAGGAGGGAGGGAAGGGTGGAGGTTGTGCGGAAGTAGGAGGAGAGGTTCGATTCGAGGACGGCGAGTTTGGTTGATCGGGCGAGGGCAGAGGAGAAGGCGATTTTGGCCAGGATCGTGTCGGTCTCGGGGTGCGGGTGGTCTGCTGCGCCGTCCGCAGCAAGTATGTCTGAGGGGGAGGTGTGAGGAGATTTAGTGCCTAGGATGATGGTATCTCCCAATATCTGGCTCTTTTCCCGCGTGGGGTCTTGGATGTATTCGAGATCTTCCGCCTCCAGACGATCTAAATGACTGACAGTGGCGGCGGGCGGGAGGACACGCTCAACCAAATGATGCGCGATTTTGTCGGGGACGTTCCAGGCGACTACTGTGCCGGAGGGGAATACCAGAACATCGCCCAAGCCCTCCTCTTCCTCTTTCGCTCGACCCCAGGTTGTATTCCGGACCTGCACATGCAGGACTTGCGGAAAGAGCGCAGTGCTGCAGGGATCAGCTTCCCAGCCTTCCTTTCGCAGTAGGTCACGGGCGACGTGGATGTTGTAGGTTTCGGCGGCGCAGTAGGCCGTTACGTCTTTGGTCTCGACTTCCGGGTCGACGTGGCGGCGCTGACCGCGGCCTATGATGAAGCCGCTGGCACCGGCTGCCGCGCCACGAGAGCGTTCTGCTTCTACCGCGACTCTTCGTAGAGAACTGGCCTTCTGGGTGCGTTGGGCGGCTTTTCGCCTGGGGGGCTTCTCCTGGGTTTTGCTGCCGTGTTGGTCCTGAGGGGGTGGTGGCGGGTGTTGGCCATCGTTGAGTAAGGGGCGATGCGATGTGAAGTGGTTCTTGGGTAGTTTCCTGCTTTGGCCAGCCTTCGAGACGAGCGTGTTGTGTGGTGGGAGAGACAGTAGAGGTCGAGGCGAGTGGCGGGTTGGAGTGAAGGTGGTGAGGCTGCGCTTAACGATGGTCCCAAATGCAATGAAAGTCGCCGATCCTCCTGCGCCGGGCATTATGATATGCGATGCTGTATGCTGTCTAGTAGTGGAAGTGGAAGTGGGAGAAACAAAAGATAGAGTTTCCGCAACTTCCCAATCAGGAAGCTAGCTTGACATCATTCTCCGCGACCTCTCCCCTCCACTTCTGTCCACTACAACAGATACTCCATGGATCGCGACCGGAGAAGGGGCAGATGACGGATCAATGGCAGCCGATGTGCATGCCAAGAAGCAGAAGGGCATGTCTGGCCCGCAGAACGCCGCAGTGCCCGACGAAGATGGTGTCGGTGGTGCTGTCGAAGCCGACGACGACGACGACGACGAGGATGAAGAGGACGAGGATGAGGATGAGCCGAAGCTGAAGTACGCCAAACTCACGGGCAGCCTCCCAAATGTCTACCGCAACGGCGACAGCACCTCCGCCTTTGCTGTGGTGGGAGACAAGATGGTGCTGGGAACACACAATGGCAACGTCCATGTCCTGAGTCTGCCTTCGCTACCGCCACTGCGGACATATCACGCACACTCGGCGACCATAACGAGCATATCTGTGTCGCCAACTCCGTCCCCGCTGTCACATCGACCTGCAGCAGAACCGACCACTAGTGCAGGCCTGAGCTCCCCTCCACCTCCAATACGCTCCCCACCCACCACCACCAATAGCCCCCGGCCAGCGCGATCGCAACAGCAAGCTCCACCAGTACCCAATACACCCAGCAACGCCATCTACATCGCCACTTCCTCCCTCGACGGCCACGTCTGCATCTCCTCCCTCCTCGATCCCAAGGATGTCCAACTACGCAACTTTGCTCGACCTTTACAAGCCGTTTGCCTAAGCCCGACATATACCAGCGACCGAACATACCTCTCCGGTGGTCTCGCAGGCCAGCTCATCCTGACTGTTGGCGGAAAGGCGGGCGTGACAGTAGATGCCAACACCAACAGTGCTGCAGCCGCGGCAGGAGGATGGCTGAACACTATTGGTCTGGGAGGAGACAGGGGCAAAGATACTGTACTGCATTCCGGAGAGGGCAAGATTGGGGAGATCAAATGGAGTCTGAGTGGGAAGTGGGTGGTCTGGATCAACGAGGAGGGGATTAAGATCATGCGATCGCACCTCAAACTCGACAGTGAGGCAAGCGAGGATGCTTGGAGAAGGATCGCTCATGCTGCGAAACCAAACAAAGCGGGCTGGGAGGATGGGGCTAGCGTGTGGAGAGGGAGGGCGCAATGGGTGGACGAGCGAAGGGTCGAGACGGACGATGTCGTTGAGCTAACTGTTGGCGAAGGCGAGAAAGGAGCTACTGTGTTGGTCAACGGGGCTCCGAACGCAAAGAAGAAGCCTGCGGGCAGAGCGGAGAAACTGGTAGTAGGCTGGGGCAACACAGCTTGGATCCTACATGTTACCGAAGGCGGCACGAGCGCAGCGGGCAAGAAACAGATCGGGAGCGCCGACATCATGCACAAGCTTGCCTTCGAATGTATTATCTCCGGCATCGCACTCTTCACGCCTTCGCTGCTTGCGATCCTTGCGTATCGGACAACAGCGGACGAAGAGGACTCCACTCAGCAGTCCAGCAAGACTACCAATGGTACACCGCGGAAAGGCCGATCACACCGGCATACGGGTCTGGCGCCACAACTACGGTTGATCGATATTGGGACCGCTGTCGAGGTCGATCTGGACGAGCTGTCGATGTCGCGGTTCGAGACACTCTCGGCGCAGGACTACCATCTTAGTACTCTTTACATTCCTCCTCCGCCGCCGACCAACAGTTCCACGATCTCTTCGGGAGAGCGAGGCGCGCTAGAAGGGCTATGGGACGCTGCAGGTGGCAAATACGCCACTCGCATGTTCTCATCGTCCGCCAGCGTTTTGTCACGAAGCAGCGACGATCGCAACGCTTCGTTCACTTCACCACCTTCATCATTTGCTGGAGTCACTGCTACAGCTGTGTCTAAGAAGAGGCGGCTAGACGCGCACCCGTACGTCGTCGAGCAGGGTTTGAAGCTCTTCATTCAGAGTCCCTACGATTGCGTTTTAGCAATCAAGCGCGGACGAGGCGACCGACTGGAGTGGTTGATGGAGCGGAAGCTGTATCGAGAGGCGTGGGAGCTGGTCGATAAACATCCTGAGGTCGTGGGTACTCCTGCGGATGGTGACGCGAGTGCTGAAGCCCGCACCCCAAGATCTAACAAAGGGCAAGGCAGTCTAGCAGACTTCTTCGCCGATTCGTCTTCCTCACAGCATGGTGGTTCTGGTGGTAGCCAGGCGACCACGGTGGACAGAGAGAAGCGTCGGATCGGCGACTTGTGGCTCAAACAACTGATCGATGCTTCGAAATGGTCCGAAGCAGGTCGCGTTGCTGGCAAAGTGCTAGGGACCAGTTCGGGCTGGGAGCACTGGGTGTGGAAATTCGCGGAAGCCAATAAGTTCGACGACATCACTCCCTTCATCCCAAGCACCGCTGACGCGCATCTGCCGAGCGTGGTATACGAAGTCGTGCTCGGCCACTACGTCCAAGCCGACCCACAGCGCTTACAACAGCTGCTAGAGGACTGGGACCCAAGCCTCGAACTCTACGACGTCGGCAGCGTAATCAAAGCCATCGAGTCCCGCCTCAGCAACGCCAACACTGAATTCGAGCAAGAAGACGACGTACAAGAGGGAGGCGAGAAATGGAACGTCCTAACCGAATGCCTCGCCCGCCTCTACCTCGCCGATGCCCGACCGAAAGAGGCGCTGCGCTGCTGGATCCATGTGCAAAACGCCGACGCAGCTTTCCAACTCATCAGAGAAGAAAAGCTAATGGACGTAGTCGCCGCCGAAGACGTCACAGGCCTGCTCACGCTCCGCGTCCGCAAAACCCTCATGGCCACCGGCTCCCTCCGTGAGCTAGGAGAAGCGACTTCCGAACCCATCGCCCTCCTCGTCTCAGAAGCGCTGCGCGGGACCGTCTTGCCGGCGACAGTGATATCGCAACTCCAGCGGAGGGGACCAAGTTTCAGACCCTTCATCTACCTCTACCTCCGCGCACTCTGGCATGGCTCTGACACCACCGCTTCCACCTCCGCCGAGGCCAGGAAACCTCGCCGCAAGAACATTCAAATGGTAGACGAGGGCCACGCTCTAGTCGAAGACCACGCCGACCTAGCCGTCGCCCTCTTCTCCCAATACGACAGGGAACTGCTCATGACTTTCCTCCGCGCCAGCTCCATCTACAGCTACGAATCCGCGGCCGCGATCTGCGAACAACTCCACTACATCCCCGAACTCGTGCACATCCTCTCCAAAACCGGCCAGACGAAACGTGCGCTCTTCCTCATCATAGGCGAGCTAGGAGACGTGAAACAAGCCATCGAGTTCGCGAAGGAGAACCCTGACCTCTGGAACGATCTGCTCGACTACTCCATGGACAAACCAGCCTTCATCAAAGGTCTACTAGAAGAAGTGGGCACCGCCATCGATCCTATCGCTCTCGTCAGGCGTATCCCTGCGGGGCTGGAGATTGAGGGTCTGAAGGAGGGGGTGAAGAAGATGTTGCGGGAGTATGATATCCAGTTCTCTATCTCCGAGGGCGTGGCGAGGGTACTGCGCGGGGAGGTGGGGATGGGGATGGAGACTCTACGAGCGGGAAGGAAGAAGGGGGTGAGGTTTGAGGTCGTGCATGACGATGGGCAGGATGTGCAGATTGAGGTTAAGGACCCGCCGACCAGGGTGGAGAGTGGGGAGGAACTTCTGGTGCCGCGGCGGAAGGTTGATAAGGCCGATGCGAAGGCTGCGAAAGCTGGGTGCTGTGTTGGGTGTGGTGAACTGTTCAGTGAAGACGGTAAGTGTCTCCTCCGCCATCCACATTCACTACAGCCCACTGATTTGCGTCATGTTACAGAGAAAGAACCCCTCATCGGCTTCGCCTGCGGCCACGTCTACCACCTCTCCTGCCTCCTCAGGTCGACCCCCGAAACTTCAGACCCCGATACCATCGCGCAACTCCTCGCCCAGCTGGGTAAAGGTGCGGACGACGAAACGGGGTACACAGGACGCAGCGTTGGGCAGAAAGTTGCGCATGCTCACATCGTCAAGGGTTTGGTCAAGGGCGGGTGCCGGCACTGCTTGGTGCCTGGTGGAGCTTGATGTACTCTTGGGGTGGTATTTTCAAGCGAGGCGTACTGGTGTTTGGGGTTAATATGACGATGTGGAAGATCTCGGGCATTGAGCGTTGAATGTGGATTGTGAGCATTTTGCATTTACTGACGCGGGAATACCCAGCACGCCGCCGCCGTTGTCGTTGTAGAGATGTCATATATAGCTGTTTCAGCACATTTGAGCCATGAAAGATCGAGAGTAGATCCGCAGCTACCTGTCCCCGAGCACCATCCAATCAGCCGTCGCCGTTGCACTATCCGCTCTCGACGTCTTTGGTGGCCAAATCTAATTGTCGGAGGCTTGATGTAACTTTAGTGTCACCTTCTTGCCCGGAGCGTTTGTCAGGTTAAGTCCACTTCGCACATAGCCTTCCAGCTCGTTCGCGCCTGGCTCGATCTTGTCGAACTTCTGCAGCAGTCTCACAACAACATATGACGCCTCACTAACACATGTCAGCAGATCTTCCAACGGTATCAGTCGAAGAGGACATACGTAAGAGCAAACTGCTGCCCAATACAAATCCTCGGCCCACCGTTGAATGGCAAATACTCCCACCCAGGTCTCCGGCCCACAAACCGCTCCGGCTTGAACTCCTCGGCATCCTCACCCCAGAGGTCCTTGCGGCGGTGCATGACGTGGATCGAGTAGTTGACTTCCGTGTCTTTGGGGATGAAGACAGGACTCTCACCATCGGGTCCACCACCGCGGGGGAGTGTAGTGTCTTTGTTCGAGCGGCGCCCGTTACCTGGTACCACGGTCCAGAGGCGGAGGGTCTCGTTGAGGCAGTGCTGCAAGTACTGCGAACCCTTCAAGGTGCTAAAGGAAATGTCTCGGGGGTTCTCGTAGGTGCCGAAGGTGTAGATGATGGTCTCACGGAGTTTTGTGAAGATTTCGGGGTTGCGCAGGAGTTGGTGGAAGAGCCAGGAGAGCAAAGAGGCGGTTGTGTCGCGGCCGGCGAGGAGGATGTTGAGCATTTGAGCACGGAGTTCTTCGGGGTCGCGGGTCTGTTGTGCGAGAGCTTCGAGGAAGACATATTTCTCTTTACCGTGACCCTTCTCGGCCTTGCTGTCTTGTGGATCTTTTTCGAGTGCTAACTTGACGAAGTGCTCGACGAATTGGTTTACGATCTTGTTGTCGTCTCGGAACTATGCACACAAGAGGTAGAGGTGTCAGTGATGTCTTGGGCTGTCATACCCACTCATCGAGGCTGCATACCTCTTTCGGATTGTGCAACCAGTACTGGTCGGCGAAACGGAAGCGCTTGGCGAGGTGCAAAAGAGACCTGTCAAAGTGTGTAGCGAAGTCGATGCGTTTCTCATCCTTCGAGGGCAGGAGACCGGCTTCCTTGAGTTGGCTGTCGACGCTCTCGCCGAAAAGGAACTCGCAAGCGGAGTCAATAGTGAGGCGGAAGAAGAGTGTTTGGATATCGATTTCGGGAGTCCATCCGGATTCCTCCACCGGCATCACTTTAAACAAATCCTGAACGTGGCGTTCTTCGAGCTCGAGATCGGAGACTTGGTCGCGGACGAAGTTAGGCTGGTGGACATGTCAGTCGCAGTATACGGAGTGAAACATCGCGGTAGCTTACTCGAAGTAACGCGCGGCTGTGCTCCCACGCTTTTCCGTCTTGGACAAAGATGCCATCTCCAAGCGTCACAATCATATTGCCTCGGCGAGCAGGTCCCAGGCCAAAGTCATCAAACTTGGTCGCGAGCAAAGCTTGGATGTTCTTCGGATCGCTGGTGAAGTAGACTTCTTGTCCAAGCATATGTTGCTTGAAGGTTGCGCATTCCCTGCCGTGAAGCTTGCTCATGTCCACTTCTCGATCGCACATCATGTCTGGGAACTGTTGGCGCTACAATAGAAGAGTGAATGGATCAGTAATGCTCTCATGCCCTCAGACTCATTCATGCTCACCTTATCTGCTGCTTGCATCTGCTTAATATGCTGGAAACCAAGGAACCCGCCGTTTGGAACTTCAGGCGCATCCCGACAACCCCACTCCCTCGCGCGGGCTGGTTCGCACACAAGTTAGCATTTGTCGTGAGTGGGCGTTGAAGATGACGATACCAGCCCGTTGCCGACGCTGCACGAAGATAGAGGCACCCTTCCAGATGGCCAAAGCCAGCAGACCCCATATCCCTAGCAAGATGGTGTAATGCATTCTCGATTCTCCTTGTCGGAAGGCGGATAGAAGAGTGCTTGATGGAATCACAGTAGCTGTGGAAAAGAACTCGGGTGTGTCTCTAGTCCGCGAATCCTGCTTTCAGTACCGGCTTCTTTTCTCGCAGATCGATCAAGGTGCAACCAAAAGCACGAGAAACACCAATGAAGAGTTTCCACCGCACTGACTGACCTAAGTAGGCACCACGATGGATGAAGAGCTTAAAACGTCGCAACTACATGCGGTGAAAGTTGTTCCGACGCCTGGCCCAAATCCCAAGGGCCCTTAGGCCGATGATGGCATGAGGTCGATATGACCAATGAGAGCTCTCGCAATTAGCTCGAGTTAAGGTTCTTCGCGGATGCGCGATACCACGTTCCCTTTAGCACTGCGGAGTGCAGGCGTTCCGGCCGTTTCGATTCCAGCGCTGATGTTGATTGGTTGTGCCTGCTTACAACCAACGAACAACGCGTGATGGAGTGGAGGAACAGACGGGGTCTGACGCCCAGCATCTGCACGCCTGATTCTCCTGTTTGAGAAGGTGCTCGTTTTTGTTTCTGCTGCTATAAGTGTTCCATCGAGGCAGGTCCTTGAGCGGCGATAGAAGGACTTAAAGGCGCGGCTGAAATGCAGGTGGAACGCTAAATCTGCCCGCATGCCGTGTCACTGGAGGAACCTTTACCCTGTCTATGATCAACATTGGCACCTCGCGACCGGCCGTTCTGTGAGAGACAGACACTTGCCATACTGAGTAGTCATCTGGTGTCCGCTGCTAGGGGTTCCGGTCTCCAAGCAAAGCACAAGCTCTCCGCGGACTCCACGGCCGGATGCGTGCGCGTAGGGCTGTGGAGATTCGCTAACAGGAGAGAATAGGTATCAGCTTGGCCGGTTATGCCGCGAGCCATGCAAGTATCTTGCCCACTCGTGATCAGAATCTTGCTTCTCCTCCCAAGCTCGACCTTCCTCTGGGACTTGACCGCAGTCGCACCTGCCACCTGCCACGAATTGTACCCCATACGCGCAGTCCACGAGGTCGAAAAACCATGGAAGATTTGATCTTGCTCGCTCGCACGAGAAGAGGGCAAAAAACTGGCACGAAGCGAGGAGCGGAATCCTAAATAATACGGACTCGCACTGGAGCGAAGAGGCAGCTATGCATGCGTGTACGTGGGGCTGACAGATTCGAAAAACGGCTTGCTCGAGTGGCCATATTCTCTTGCCGGCCCCGAGATGACACTCTCTTCAGCTGGTCCTTCACATGACATAGGTATGCCAAGGTACACCAGTACGGTGGAGCCCTCCTGGCCTACTGGCCCTCTTTTGTGCTGTCCACCCGAACAGCTAGGTTGAGCACAAGAGGAGACACCTTGACATGTGCAACACCGGCCTGCGGCAAGCTCGAATATGCTACTGTCGCCTCCATTAAGTCGAACACGCCGGATATCGCTTGGCCCACTTTCTAGAGATATAACCCCCGCACTTCGGACTCGTCCAACGGGGCACTCGCCGCAATGTGGACCTGTCCAATTTGGTGTCTACCAAGCAAGTATGCTTACTTGCTTAGCGTAGGATCGTCGAAACGCGAGACCCGTTGCAACGCTGGACCCGTCGGAACGCTGGATTCGTCGCAATAAGGTGAAGTAAACACGCTTACTTACGCAACGGTGAACTCGTCGTAACGCTGGACTCATCGCAAGCTGGATTGCCAACGTGGATCTGGTCGTAAAGCTGGACTTCATTGTGGATCTCGTCGCAACGTACGACCCGTCGCAGCGCTGGAATTGTCGCAACGCTGGACTCGTTCGAATGTGGATCTCGTCGCAACGCTGGACCCGTCGCAACGTTGACCTGTTTACGTTACAGCGTGGACTCGTTGTCATACGGCAAGATCGGCTTCCAGAGCTTGCGAGTCATGTTCGCCGCTGTGAGAGGGCTATTGCGGATGCGCAAATGGAGCTGTTCAGATTGAAGGATGCGAAGGCAAATCCCAGCCCTGCGACACCTATCGTTGGTACCGGACCTGGCGGCGCAGTCACCGAAAGTGATCGTCTAAAGGCTCGTGCGAAAGCTATGATGCAGCAGCGCTCCGCGGCGTTGGCGGGCAAGAAGGTTGAGGTGACTGACGATGGCTCCGGAGCGGCACAGCGGCAGGAGGAGGAGTCTAAGCGGGTGACTCGGGAGAGAGAGGATAATGAGAAGATGGTCAAGGATGTCGAGGATAGCGTCACTGAGTACTCGAAGAGTCTTGAGCAGGGCCTGAAGGAAGGTGGCGAGTCGAAAGCCGACGAACACGAACGGCCGTCTGGGCACCGACGTTCGCCCTAAGCTGAGGCAGCTTATCAGCCTCAAGAACGAACGCAGCCCAGCTCGGAGACGGCTCTCTCGTCTTCATTCCACCAGGCCCAACCGTCAAAATGCTTGGATACTGCAGGTGGGTGATACGGCCTTCAACTCCTGTTCGATAAGCAAGCTTCACGTGGGCAATCGTGATGTTGTGGTGATCAAACGTCGACTCCTGATCTGCCAAGCGGACAATCTACGAGGTCGATTTCTAGTGGTTTACGCCGTCGACGTGATGCACCGGTGTGTTGAAGGACTACGAACAAGCTGATCAATATGTACAGAACCTATTGCTTGGCCAAATATGAAACCAGTAGTGGTGAGTGGTGAGGCTACAGCCTCCAACGCCAATTCCTTGCCTGTGTGTCGCCGTCTTCTCAGGATCCAGCAATGTCATCACACACAGCCGTAAGAATGGAGATGCCCGGACCCAACTCGTCGGCTGCAGGGCTCACGTCGACACCCGCCCCAATCGTATCGATTAACGCGCTGCAGGAGAAGGGCTGGACGCCAGTGTCAAAGCTCAATCCGACGTCGATGAACGCCTGGAGATCGTTGTTGTTGTCGACATCCCGGATTTGGAGATTGAGATCGTTCGGGACAGAGAAGATCTGCAGCGAGTGGGTCTCGCAGTCAGTTGGCCCGTTTCCAGTGTTGGCAACGTCGTTTGTAGCGTTGACATCGCGTGCCATAAGCACTGGTGGCGTTGTGCAGGTCGTGAAGTGTTGTTCTTGTCCGCCGATCGTTTCCGCGGAGACTAAAAGAGCTCTGAAGACAGCAGACGCAGCGTTTTTGACCTAGTCGTCTAAGACGATCTCGGCGGACTTAATCTACAGACTCAGTGTACCGAAGCCACCGGAGTTGGCAGATTGGACAAACTGGACGTTGGCACCATTGCCGAAAGTGATGGTCGTTCCAGTGTCGCAGCTACTGGCGGTACACAAGGAGAGAATGGCTTGGCCGGCAAAGAAGCCCAGGTTCAAAGGATCCGTGTTTCCCACAGAGATCTGCGTTGTACCAAGATTGATGGTGGTGTTGAAGCTGGACGTTGTGGCGAAGACGCTCGGGTTGATGGAGGAAGTGACGTTTAGTGGACGTATGTCTCGAGGGGACAAGATACGTACGGCAGTGGCCACTGTGGCAAGTGAAAGAAATGATGCTGACAACATCTTGAATAGATTGAAAGGTTGGCCTTGCAGCAAGATTGATCTCGAAGGTATGCTGATGGCGGAGAATGATGGAGGGTGTGTGTGATACTCGGTTTTGATGTGGCTCCTCGCGGGTTTTATATCGAGCACATCGTCTCTCGCCATGGCCAGACCTACTCGCCGCTATACGCCGGACATCGCGTCTCGCCAGGACGGTATGTTAGTAGTGCTGACCAACTCGACCGTGCGGCGCGCCCGTTTGTCGACGGATTCACAACAGAGGCACCATGTCTATCCACAACTTGTGTGCTGAACGCAAATGGTCCGGCTTCTAGATACCACTTATGGGTAGCAGTCGATCTCGGATAGCAGTCGGTCTCGTCTGTCTGTCTCCCTGCGGATCGATAACGATAGCGACCAATAAGCCGTGGGAGACGTACTGATTGCCATTGGCGCCTGATTGGAGTGATATATCGGCTACTGCGGCGGCATGTAAGAGAGATGGGATCTGTGAGCCGGCTTGTTGCGAAAGCTTAAAGCATGTAAGCACTTGTAGCAAGCTTTGTTTAGCCTTGGTATTAGCACGTCAGCAAGATTGACCGCTTGTAAGACAAAGGTATACTACATTTAGTGGGATTCACCAGCTCCACACTTACGAGACTATAGCCCTAACAAGTACAGGCTTCCCGACGTAGAAGCACTCAGCAAGGCACTTAGCAAAGGCATTTAGGAAGGCACCGAGCATTCGCCTGCTGTAGGCCCCGGTCGCAAGGACAAACTGTGGTGTCCAATACGGACTACAAGCGACTGCCACCACCAGCTTTTCGACTATCTATCAAGGAAGTAAGTCTTCATAGCCCTGGGCTCAATCGTGGCCTTGAACCTCCCTCCAGTGATCGTAATCTCCTCGCTCATGGTAACATTGTGCTCATTGTCAGTCAGATAAGCAAATCCATGCGTCAGATTCATGCCCGCTAGGTTGATGTTGAGCGTGTACGCATAGTGGGCAGCGTTGACGACAGGGATGGCCACAGTACCATTGGTGTTCTGCCAGGCCGTCACGTAAACCTCTTCCACACCGGACTCAGCCTCGATACGCAGTGCTCCTGGACGTGCGAAGCGAAAGTAGCTTGAGAAGGCCCAGAGGCGTGAGGCGACTTGATAGGAGGTGCCATTGACGTTGACGAGTGCGGCATCGCCACCAGCCCAGGTGCACCACCAGTGGGACCAGCCGGAGACATTGTTGCGGAAGGCATTGTTCATATACTGTCGAACTGTTAGTACACGTTCTCGGGACAGAAGAGGGAAGGCTTATTACGACTTACAATAGCCCATCGGAATCCCTCAAAATTATTACCGGACCTGTCCCAAGTCGGAGTCCAGTTCGTGCCGCCATCACTCCACTCGGTCTCGATCGTGGGCTGGCCTTGCAATAGATCGTCGAAAGGCCGCTTGATGTCCGACTGGTAATTGTGGTAGGTGTTGACGTCAAATAGGTTCGTCCCGTTCAAGCGGCCGAGCTCGAAGAGCAGAGCACGCTGCTGGCGAGCACCGGTGGAATCACAACAAGATACGGCGAGGCTTGGGAAAGCCTTCTTGACCATGGGTTAGAAGATGGAGAGGAAGTCGTAGGCCTGGTAGCCGTCCGAGAGCATTGCCGAGTAGGTGAAAGGGTTGAAATCGGGTCTGCGCGTTGGTAAGCATCTCCATCACATTTGGATCGGGAAAAGACATACTCATTGAAGGCTCCCAGTAATGAGACATTGATCCCGCGCTGTTGGTATAGCTTCACATACTCAATCAAGTAGTTCGCGTACGCCTCACGCCAGTCCTGCGTGCAGTTCGAGCGTCGAACACCGCAGATGAAGCCACCACCGGCCTCCATGCCAGTGGTCTTGAAGCAACCAGGTGCAGACCACGCGTCTGCGTATAAGAAGAGGTTCGGGTTGTACTTCAGTGCACTCTGCGCGAACGGCAACTGACAGCTATCGTTTCCGGGTAGGCTATAATTGAATGGTCCGGCTAGAGTCTTAGGACAGGTGGGGAGGATGGTGGCGCCCTTCGAAGACCCGATCAAGTTGCGGAGAATAGAAAGAGCGCCCTGATTCTCATCGAAGAGTGTTTTGACAACAGTGTCCTGGTCGGACTTCGAGAGAGTGCCAATCGTGCATGCTGCACCAAAGGCGCCAGAGCAGCCTCCGCCGATCATCTTTTGGTGTTGCTTTGCAGCATTAACGTTGATGCTGGTCTCGAACGTGAGGTTTCTTGTCGCCATGCCATAGCCATAACCATAGCCTGCTTGAGCAGACACAGCGGTTGTGGTTGCGCAAACGATTAATGCTGAGTACTTCATCTTAGGAATGGACCACGACAACGAATTGAAAAATGTATCGTAGAGAAGTCGCGGCACTCACGTATTTATGCACTGTTACATTCTCTTTGACTGTTCCTGTTGTGCCTGCATGAATGATGATGATCCTGTCTTTAGCCGCCAATGTTCAATCAGGCAGTCGGCATTGCTTGTGGGGCTAAGCCTCACCAAGCTTTCCGCAGACACGCCATCCTGCCCTAAAAGCCGAGCCGTAACGCTCAAAGATTGTACTGTTCCCAAAGTTCGGACGGTGCGTCCTCGCCATAATATCCAGCCGGGTAGTGCCCCGGAGCTTGACCGGGCGGCAGAGAAGCGGCCGCAGACTGCTCTGGCCCTGCTCCCTGCTGGAATGGACTATCGGTCGGAGGAAACAGGTCGGCCTGGGATCCCCCATAACTTTGCAAGCCATCGCATGGGCCCGTGTATGCAAATGGGTCGTACTGTTGCTGAGGAGCTGGTGCTGGATCCACGAAGCCATAGTTCGCATGTTGGACATCTTGGCTGTAGTGGGATCTCGAGGTGCGTGTCTGCGGCGGACCAACTGCATGTTGCGTTGATGGGTCCGAAGGCATGCCTTGATCAAAGAGACTCTCCGCCCACTGCCCAGTTGGCCCGCCGCTCGCGAAGATCCCACCGTAGTCATCCAGGTTGATAGGGTGCCTCGCAACATCTCCTTGCGCAGAAGGACCCACGTGCTGCTGCTCGGCATGCTGCTGTAGGTAGCCTGATGTCATCGTGGACGTCTGGGTACTGGTAGCAACCGAGGAGCTCGTTTCCGTGCTCGGCTGTTTCGTCTCACGGCCGGACTGCTTCTGTAGCTCCTGGAGATAGAGATCAATTCCGTCCGGCTGCATTTGCACTGGTGCGGACAGGCATGGAGCTTTTGGCGGTCTGGTCTTCGGTGTCTGGAACATGTCGTTGGTTCCTTGGGTCGATGGATCAACGGTAACACGCTGCTCTGCCTGGGACGCTGCGTGGGGCACCGCTCTCTCAGCACCAGTCTGCGGCGCGACGGCCGGATTCAGCTGCGAAACTTCGGACGTCCCGCTCAACCCATGCTCTTCCCAATGCTTTTCGAAGAGTTGCTCCGAATGAGATCGAAACTCACAAACGCTGCAAGAGTACTTGTGCTTTTCCAAATCCATCATGTCCTCCAGCGTCTTGCTCTCCTTGCATTCGTCGCTGGTCAGATGACGCTTCAGCGTCCTCCCAGTCGAGAAGCCGGTACCGCACGCACCGCAGACATAGAGTGTCGAGCATATCTGTGTGACGAGTCGGCGTTCGTCGCAACTACCAAAGTGGCTGCGTACGCCATGAGCGGAACGATTTCGATAGCCACAAGCAGAGCAGGCATAGGGCCCCGGGCTGGGATTCTCCGTATGACTAAACTCGCGGTGGTTTCGTAAGCCGTAGTGGGTGTAGAAGTTCGCGAAGCAGCGGGTGCATTCATATTCTCGAGATGGGAGACCTGCCATCTGTGCTGATTCGACTCGTGGGTGCTTTGATCGTAGACGCCGCCGGCGAGAGCTTTGAGCAGTGATCCCGCTATCGCGATGTCGACTCTCCGTAGAAATGCTCAAGTGGAAACCTGCTGAACAATGACGAGGTGCACAGCCTGCGAAGAAGGACTGTGAGAGGTTGCGCGAAGTCGAGAAAAGCGACACGTACCAACCGCACCTGCTCCATCTCATCGTCTTGCGAAGTACGGTCTTGCTTAGTGCTTGAAGGAGTCTCGAAGTTGGGAAGAACGACGGTGGTACACTAGACCTGTCTAGAAGAAATGTAGTAGTGATTGCAGCCAGGAGATGGCAAACGTGCTTACTTCTTGAAGGAATCTCGAAGTTGGAAGGTCGATGATGGTGCACCCACCGGACCTGCAGATAAACAATGTAGGCAACCGACTGAGGAGAAGACGCACGACTGCAACAGCCCCCCTTACGCTGCACACCGGATTAAGAGCAGCCAAATTGAAAAAAGGCTCTTCCTTCTCTAGTTCATCATAGCCCACTGTTCAGCACATGACCATGATACCCGCACATGCAGCCGAGAAAATGTGCCCGTCCAAATGCAACAGCTCCGTACGCTGCACAACAGAGTAAGAGCTGCCCAGCCTCGAGTGTGGAAGAAGTCTCGTTCTCAGCAAGATTGACTTTGGCATAACTTACCAACAGCTCCTGTCGGAGCACCACCACTTCCAACCAGATCGGGAACCAAATCATACATCCGTCTCCTATTTTCCTGCTCACCCCTCGTCCTCCTCCCCATCCCCATCCCCCTCCTCGCCCTCAATACTAACAAAATGCGTAACCCGCAAATGCCGGTTCAAATTGCTCCGCACCGCAAACCCCTTCCCACACCCCACCACATCGCACACATAAGGCTTTTCCCCAGTATGACTGCGCACATGCACCTTATAGCTCGACGGCCGATCGAAGACTTTGTCGCAGAATTCGCAGGGCCAGTTGCGAGGGCTGCCGGCGCGAGGGGTGCCGAGTAGAGTTTCACCCTGGAAAGGGCCACTGAGTGGAGGACCGCCAAGTGGAGAACCAGCGTGCATGGGATCACCGCGAGTGTCTTGTACAATGTTGGCCAGATCGGAGACATAGGCGGAAAGAGAGCTGTTGCTGCGCTCGCGGACCGAGCTGTGACGACTAGGGTGAGGAGGAGGTGAGTCAGGAGCCGCTGCGGCGTATATGAGTATGTATGCGCATGATCTGCGGACAGTGGGGGTAGCATGGGGACTTACCTGTGTCCATTCGTGGGCGGTAGCTGAGGGGGTGGAGGATGCGGTGCGATCGGTTGTGGTGTCCCGCTCGACTCTCGCGGCGCCACAGCCTGAGGTGGGCGGGGATAGCCGTTGACATTGGCTGGCGTGGGTGGCTGGGAGTAATTGACTGGTGTACCTCGTCCAGAATCTGGTTGCTGAGATGGCGGGTACTGTGGTGGGCGTTGCGGCTGTATGATGGGCTGGAGACCGGCTGGCTTGATAGGTGAGGCCGTGCGGTGCTGGCCGGATTGATATGCAGCGGCATTGACCGCGCGTTGCTGAAACTGCGCCAGAGGCTGTGATGATGATGCGAAAGCCGTACGCTGCTGGGTTTGTGGCGTCGACGAGCCATATTGCTGCTGATAGCCGCCAAAGCCGCCTGGCGTCTGCTGCGACCTTTGGTAATACTGCTGACTGCCCGGCTGAGCATATGTCGCAGAAGGCGGTCGCGAGTATTGGTTGGGTTGCTGCCCAAACCCTGGTCGTGGTGCAGTAGCACTTGGCGTACCATACAAGGATTGATTGCTGGTTGACCGCTGGAACGTCGGCTGCATGGGTGTTCTTGATGCACCGTACTGTGCCGACTGGCCGTAGCGGGTGTTCGCAGCCTGACCGATGGCGGGAGTGCGCTGGGCTGTTGCGCTGTAATGCTGAGTGTTCGTAGAGCCCGGCCGAGTGAGAGATGCAATGCCGGCTGCTGTTGCCATTGCAGTGTACTTGGCGAGCCGTGCCACATGGTCCTCCTCCATCGTGCCCTTCATGTCCTTGCTTTCAAAAGAAATGAGCTTGTTCACTCCTAGGTCGGCCAGTTGATCTCCTTTCAGCTTAGCCACGGCATACGGAGGAAGCTGTAG
Organism: Extremus antarcticus; assembly: GCA_033117895.1. Lineage (NCBI taxonomy): Eukaryota > Fungi > Ascomycota > Dothideomycetes > Mycosphaerellales > Extremaceae > Extremus > Extremus antarcticus. The sequence goes on along the minus strand of JAWDJX010000088.1, from coordinate 15,740 downwards.
TATGATATACGCGAGCTCTCGTCGCAGTGACATGTACGTCGACACCTCATCTTCGGTAGGAGAATCCGGACGGCCAATGCGGGAGGAAAGCGCCGGCGCAGGACTTATAGGTGTCCGTGAGACTGTTGCGAGATTCGGGACAGAAGCTGTTCGTATGCGCTGATGGGATGCGAGTGTCTTCAGGAGGTCGCTGATTTCTTGCAAAACCTGCTCCACATCGGTCTTGTCGCGGACTGGCTTCGCAGGCATGTCTTTCTCAAGGTCCTCAAATTCCTCCACAGCTCGACCGAATCCTTCATCTTCGTTCTTTGCTCCCTCCACAGCCAGTCCGTTTCCGAAGGCCTCCGATGAGTGCTCATCAAGAAGTGCTGGATCAATGGCAAACATCTCTTCGTATCTCTGCTCACCAACTTTATTCCACCACACCATAGTCTTCGTCTCCTCTGACACCAGCGCGCTGCTGTTATCGCACGACGGGGCGAAGCTAGAGTATGCTCTCCGAAAAAGAGCCTCTGCCTCTTTAGCCTCCGCCTCCGCCAGAGAGTCTTTGAAAGGCGCCGCACCCGAGCTCTCGCCACCACTAAGGGCTCGATCCCGCTGCTTGCGCTTCTCTGTGGGTGATGACGGACCGTCCCTGCCGTCTACACCGCCATAGCCTAGCCAGTCGGCGACTGTCTGACTTTGCGTAGTGTAGCCGCCCTTCCTATGGGCTCGAGAGGCGAGATCCTTGAACTCCCAGGTGATGATTGTGTCTCGGGTGGTAGATCGCTTTTGCGCTGGCGGTGGCTTCAGTGTAGGTAGATTGGAAGGTGGCGCGAAGGCTTCTTCGAAAGTGGGTCCTTTCTTGCGGTCGTCCGGTAGCACGGGCATGATTTTGGTGGCTATCAGGCCATTTGGCAAGCTCATCTCTTCCACGGGGAGCTCGGTCTTGAGCATGCCGTTGCTCCTCCCGCTAGAGGCTTGCTGGGTCGAAGTGAACAGTTGCTTGGGTGTCGGTGCATTGCCGAACAATGTGAGCACGGTCCCGCCCTGACCGCCGCCTTTCGATGTCCTGTCATTGCGGTGCCCATTGGTGGTGAATCCCTCCTCCTCCTTCACCTTGCGATTGCCGTGAAAAGCCTCGTACTTGCTCTCCTGCGCCACGACATCCGCAACGACCTGGGCAAATGCCTGCACGCGCTGTATCTGCTTAAGGTCGTCGAGTGACAAGCGTCCTTCTCCTCCACCGGTCGTCTTGGAGCGTACTTCCGCCGCAATGCTCCGCCTCACGTGATCGGCATCCTCGCAGAGAGCCGTCAGATCGGCGTAGGCGCCACTTGACAGTCTTGATGAGATGGAGGTCGAGGTCGGCTCGGAGAGTTTCGTTGCTTTTGGTGTTCGCTCTTTGCCGTCCTGGCTGGCGATCACGTGTTTCAGGAATGACGGTGTTGTGTCGTGACTGATATGTGTCAGTGGTGTTTAGTTACAACGGCGTAGTTATGCTTACGGCTTGAGTATGTCGAGAATGTCCTTCTGTGTCTGGGTCCTGCTCTCCCTCCCTGATCCTGTCGCACGAGTATCCGGTGCCTCGTCATCTTCGCGCTTCCGCTTCAGGTCTGCGCCATTCGCGGGTGATGTTGCTGTGTTCGAGACGGTCGGCGGTGTAAGGCCACCATTCGTCGTGGCCATGGTGCTCCACGCCTGGTGCTCGACGCTCTCCGCGCTTGGTGCAGCCAGCCAACGCGACTTTCCCCCGCTACCGACACCCTTCAACAAGCAACGTCAGCCTTGCCGAGTCTCGCACATGTAAAACACAACGCAATCCGCGGCCAGCTGAAGACGGATGAGTGAAGCAAAAGAAGAGAAGCGTCTTGCGCAAGGGAGAAAGGCAGGCAATCGCTGCCAGAGCACCGCACTCAACTGCAATCTGCTGGTTCCGTCGGCCTGGGAAAGCGGGAATCCCGCTCAGCGCTCAGCGGGTGGTGCCGCGCGCTAGCCAACTACACCTCCGTCCTTGCATTGGCGAACCGCAAAGCAACTTTCAGGATGCGATTGCGACTCTTCGTATGCCCAATGGATCGGTGACGGCGCTCGGAAGACAGCTACGTGCTGTGATCACCGGCTTGTCACGCCCCGGCTGCAGGACGAGGGAGCACGTGCCCACACATGGGCGGCATGTTTCAGGAGCAGCGGCAGTGGCATCAGCACCATGCCCCTCGGAGGAAGCACAAACAGTGTATACGCCTTCCGCACCAGCGCATAGCGCTCCGTCGGAGCAAGTACTCGACCGTGATCGGAAGAGTAGCAGGCATGCGATTCCAGGCTCCTTCTCGCCACACCCACACAGATCAAGGGGACCTCCGAGTCGAACACGAATCAACCGGCGAGCAAGGGTCGATCGCATCACAGAAGCCCTGAGCGATGCCGGACACTCGAGCCAGCTTCCTCGCCAACGACCGTCTTATCGAAAGCTCGACCTGTCGCATACGAACGTCAGGTCTCGAACGAAATGGGTTGACCATCGAGACAACTCCGCAAGACATCGCGATGACCCCATACCCAGGCTTGCACAAGCCAGAGAGACAAAGCTATCTCGTATATTGGCAAGCTACATCCAGCACCGGGAGATCTTCAACGATTCCGTCGAGGCGGCACGTTCGCCAGACTTCCGCCTTCAGCCACAGGATGAGGCAATCATGAAAGCAAGAGGCTATACGCTCGATGATCTTCACGCCTGGGCGGAGATAGTCTTGATGCCCGACTCCTTGAAAGCAGCTACCGCGTTGGCGGCTCGGATCGACAAGGCGGGCGTTTCCTCGGTGCCATTCTTTCTTGTTGCATATGTGCTACGCAGGGAGACCATACGGGCTGGCGCTCTTCCAATACTTGTTCGCGCTGCCTGGCAGATGCTCAACTACCATACTTCGAGCAGCGCGACTCATGCATTACCCAGCAGCGCCATCTTCATCACTTTCGTGCGCCTGGTTCGCCACGCCAGGGTAGTGTGGTCTGCATCGCTTGACAACATGGTGCAATTGTTGCTACAATTTCTTCCGCGTACGTCGGCTTTGAGTCGCGGGATGTCACGGCGGCAGCTTGACGAGCTCACCTTCCAGCTCAACAAGGCCATGCGTCTGATAGCCATGCCCACCTCTGTGGAACCATACAAAAACAGCCATGCTCAGGAAGTCGCTATCGTACGTATCCTCCGCTTCATGGCAGAGCACGATCCTCCGATCGACATCATTCGGGAAGGATATCGCGCCGTGGCGTTGGTGCAGCTTGCGCAACCCAAATCAGCAGGCGATCGGCAGTGGGCTGAGCTCAAGGCACTCTCATGGCCACCCTGGAAGGAAGAACGGACGGCCATGGACGCTGACTTCACTCGTGATACGTACGGGTTGTCGAAGGCGGCTCAGACTTTGATGCGCATGTACGAGGCAGGGTACGCGCCTGGAAAGTGGGAGGAAACTGCCGGCATCTACGCAGGCTGGGACCAGGACTTGACGCCAACAATTCAGAGTCGTGTCCTTCTTGGGACCAACAGTGCCCGTTTCGAATCTGGGGCTGCATCATGGGCCGCACGTATTACGGCCACGAGGACTACGCAAGAGGCTTGGGCGTGCTATGAAGCGTACGAAAAAGAAAACCACGCCACCCAGCAAGATGTACTGCTTGCCACTCTCAAGAAGCTGCACGAGGAAGAGAGGCGTAAAGGTGTGCCAGATGGACGAGTGCGCTCTGCACATCACCCGGGACAGCCACAACTCCTGCCTGGAGATGCTCGAGAGGTCGAGCCTCTTCCACCCTCAACGCATCTGTACACTTACACCAGTAGACCGCCGCCCTCGATCTACGAGTTTCATGAACATCTGCGGCAGAGACATGTCGCCTTCGAAGGCCACTGTTTGGCTTTTATCTTGGCCAAAGCAGCCTCTCTCCGCCAGGGCTTGGCATATCTCCACGACAACCTTTCTACATGCCCAAGCGCCCGTACTCTTCTGAACCCTGACTATCATGACGATATCTCCACCATCGACATAGCGATATATGCCAGCTTCCTACAGCTTTGCAGTCGCTTTTCCAAGGTCCCGTTCTCGAGCGCACTGCCGACGGAGTACCAGTCTGTCCCACGCCCGCTTTGGAACAAGGACATCCTCGCCAACGAGAAACTCAACGCCAACCATACCCTTGTCTTGGCAATCGACCTCCTAAGACGTCGACGGCCAACGTACCGTCCAGCATGGAACTCTGTGCTCCGTGCACTCGGCCATGAGAGCTCACTTGCCAACCTCTGGAGCCTTCACTCGACCGATCGTAGCCGCGCTCTCAAGAAGAGACTTTCGGATGAAGTCTACAAATGGTGCGGAGCGATGGTAGCATACCGCTTGACCCAGCGAGTGCTCGAGATGATCGAGCAGACCCATCTCGACCTCGATACAGTTGGTCTCACGGCTTTGTGTCAAGCCACCGAGAATATGGTCTTCGGTTGTTGGACGATCATGCGCCTTCATCACACAGCTCGCCCGGCGCCGACCCGACCACATCTTCTCGAGGCCGTTGATTTGATTGGCAGTCCGCAGCTTGCAGAGCACCTGAAGCGCGAGTTCCAGGCTTTCATCGGCGACGACGATAACTCCAACTCAGATCCGATTCCCGGCTTAGACTTGCCGCGTCTCCTCCACGTCCCAAGTGCGGCGGTGCTGCACGCGTACATCCGTTCCCTAGGCTGGCTAGCCGACTATGGTGCTCTGCTGGACCTGCTCCGCTGGATGGTGGAGTTCCAAGCCGAGCTCACTGAGCAACGTGCCCGTGACCGGAACGGTGAGGTCATTATGCGGCGTGCGCTGGTCGCCATGCGAGTGTTTATGGAGCGGGAATGGTTACCGGAGGTGGAAGCGGAGCCCGGCGCTTCTTTAGAGCCGGATGCGGTTGGCGGCAGTACTGTGGCTGCGAACCTCAAGCGTCTCAGCACGCCCGCCTCTGACGAGTTGATCGCCCAAGCCGCGGATCTCGTGGACAGTGTGGCAGACTGGGGCGGTCGGCCGACTGACGAGGAGGTGGAGGCTTACTGTGACAACGAGCGTTTCAAACGGTTTGGCTGAAGAAGTGTGGTCGCTCCTGTGACGCTTGCCATCAATGCCCGTCTATCGCACAAGCTCCTATCTTACAATTAATCCCTTCTCCTCGAACCCTGTCCGTCATCCAACCTGCGCCATCTCAACTCCGCCGGCACGCCGCCGTCCCATTCGCAGCCAACGCCTTCGCGTACAGCAGATGCGCCCACGTTATTGCTTCCGGCAATGGAGGTGGACTACCGCGACCGATGCCGTTGTAGAACATACACTTCAGACTTAGCTTTGCCATCTCTGTCTTCCCATCGACTTCGACGACTGCTTGCATCAGGACGTCAACCTCGCGGAGTCCTTCGGAATTGGATGGCGAGCCGCCGCGGAAGAGGATGGAGGTCGGAGTTTTGGCTATAACGGTGAAATGGTCTGAGATGGCGACTCCTGAAGCAACGATTAGCAAGAACGGTCAGGAATGAATGGTTCCTATAGCATGCCCTCAGCGAAGTTGCTGCGTTCGATCTCAGCTTTCGTGTACAGCTCATCGGAATGTGAGAAGCCGTGCTGCTTCGCGTGTCGGAGGGAGAGGTAACGCTGAGGTGCGAAGCCTACATCACTCTTATGGTCAGTAACAACTTCATCGACAACTAGGGTCGGTGATCACGGACCCCATCCACCAAGTACACCGCCACAGTACCGCTCCACCAACCTCGACCCTCCGTGTCGATAATCCTCGAGCAATTCCGGTTCGATCTTCGACAACGGTAGACGGGCTTCGTAGATATCGCTAAGCGACTTGTTGGCATGAGGGTTAAACGACCGAGTGAGTGGGTGTAAAGCAAGTGGATCGGTTGTCTCGTCGAGGTGGTGGAAGGTTTGGTCGCGGGTGGCGAGGAAGTAGCATGTTGAGCCTGTGGTGAGGGTGGCTAAGCCGGTGGTTGAGATGATCTTTGCAGCTCGAAGGAGAGAGGGTTTGCGAAGGGCGAGCTTGAGGAAGGGGAGGGACATGGTGTGTTCATAAGGTTGTGAGAAGTAATTAGAGTAGGGTTCAAACGATTGTGGTTGAACTCAAGTCATCATGTGTCATTCGTGACATCCATCTCGTGCCTTCTCTCGCTGAACAACTCCGTAAGTAGAAAGCGATGGAAAGAATAAAGTGATCCCCGAAGGTAGTGGTGATGAAGGAGGTCACTCGCGGAGCTGGGGAGTTAACGGGGGCTGACTGATATGCAGGAGCCCTGACATCCCTAAAACCGCGGTAACAGCAACATGAGACCGAAAGACCGACGTCATTCGGTGTGGCATACTGCTTCTCTACTGGCAACAACGTGAGAAAGTCAGATCTATGGCGGAGATGGGGCTCATCGATTGCATGCTATCACCGAGCGAGAGACATGTATAAGACCGCACTCTCGTCTTGTGAAATGGTCGCTACAATAAAGCACAACTACTTCAACAGACAGCAGCCACGTGAACCCGAGATAACCAACAGAGCCCTCAAAGATGTTCGCCAATGACGACCGGATGATATGTGTGTCCTGTGGCACCCAGTTCGACACGCCTTTAGCCCAGGCGCCAAAACTCTGCCGGATGTGCATGGTAAGTAGAGTCTTGAAACTCCTCCAGTCAGCTATCGATTGACACCCCGTACAGGAGCCGCGTCAGTTCATCCCACCAGCGGGACAACAATGGACCAGCCTCGTTGAAATGCAGGGCAAGTACAAGAACCGTTTCGAACAAGATAAGGAGAATCCACACGTGTGGTCGATCTTCTCTCGACCCCAAATGGCGATCGGACAACGAGCCATCCTTGTCGGAACTCCCGCTGGTAACATCCTGTGGGACTGTATCAGCTACATCGACCAAGAGACGATTGACTTCATCAAGTCCCGCGGCGGCCTCAAGGCTATTGCAATCTCGCATCCGCATTTCTACGCCTCGCATCTTGTGTGGGCGCACGAGTTCGATTGTCCAGTCTATCTGGCCAGCGAGGACCAGGAGTGGCTGAATTCGGAAGACGTCGAGCATCGAAGGATCTTCGTTGACGCACAGGAATATGAGATCTTGCCCGGCGCCAACATGGTCAAGCTGGGTGGCCACTTCACGGGTAGTTCGATCTTGCACTGCCACGATACCATAGTCGGTCTCAATCTCCCCATGCAAGATGTATATATCAGCTGAAATGTTCTCCAGTTTACTGGCGATACCATCGGCATATCTTTGGTAAGACCATTACTCTCTTCTTACCGCATCAAAAGCTCACCATCACTCAGTCCGGGCTCAACTTCGACAGCCACACCGACGGAGAGCACCAAACGTTCTTCTTCCACTATGCATTCCCGAACTTTGTGCCGTTGGGACCGAACGCGATGCTTTCGATGTGGGAGCGACTGGAACCGTGGAACTTCACAACTTTGCACTCTCTGTTCTTTGTAACCACTGTGCGCCATCCGGATTGCAAGGGGTTGGTGTTGGAGAGCATGCAGCGGCAGGCGAGGTTCATGGAACACACGGAGCATGCACTTTTGCAGGAGACCTGGAAGTAGGCGTTGATGTCGCTCAATTTTTGTTGATCTAGACTGTGTAGTGAAGTCAGCTTGGATTCCATTGATTTTTTGGTCAAGCAGAAAACTTCAAGTTCATGTACCTCCATGGGATCCCAAGTCGACTGACTGCTTTCGCAAGATCCAAGATGCTGTTGTATGATTGCCAGAGCAGAGTTGAGAGCAGGGACGAGCTATGTCTGGTGAATCAGGGCTCGATCGTCGTCATCCCAGAGATAGCGATCTTCCGTCCCAGATATTCACTCCTCCACAGGCGGCATATATGCGTCGAAGAATGCAGAGTTCAGCAGGTCAGTCTCGAAGAAATGACTGCTTTCCATATCACTCCCAATGAGGTCGTCTAAATCCGGAAGGTCGAAGTACGAGGTATCCTGTGGGATGTTCACTTGATCAATGGGATGCTGGTTGAGTTGGGCAGAGATCGATGCAACTACACGCAATGGTAGTCAGCCTCAGACGAACAGCATAGTTTGAGTCGAACTTACGACGATTTTCCTGCAGCTTCTTCAAGTATCGGATGTACTTTGCACAGTTGCGGACCAGTAGGATACCGCAATCTAGCTTCTCGAGAGCCTCGGCGGCCTTCTCAAGATAGGAAGGACTTGATTGAACGGTGATGTTGTCGTGTTCATCTATGCAGTGATACATCCATAGGTCGCGGGCACAAATGATCATAGACGCAGTGAATACTGTAGAACATCAGTAAGTCATCATGGCTAGTGATGTGTAGTTCTCTTACCGTAATAAAGGTTGAAGAACCACACGCCCAGATTATTGTTGCCTGCTTTGCTACCAGTGAGTGCGGCGTGAGCCAGATCAGCGTGCACAAGATCTATCGTCTGCTCAGCAGATATGATACAATCACGGGCTTCGGCCATGGCAAGTTGCATCGAGTATTGCGGGTGTGATTCGAGTGCAGCGTCTGGGCTCGACAGAGATCGTAGCATAGCGCACATGAGTGGCCGATGAATGAGTATGCTGATGTTGTGATAGCGTAGTGTCAAGGTAACACGTAAGGTGTTCTGCATGGTCTTGTCGAGCTGGAGATCGGAATGAGACGCAAGTATCTTCAGATTCGGCGGTAGCGTTGAGGCCCAGCGTAGGAGCTCATGTCTCATCGCTGCCACGGACTGGATAGTAGTCAGGGTGTCACGATGCGCATCAAGCTCTCCAAGGTTCGACTTGTACTGAACTACCAGTGACTGCCCCATGATCTTATACAGCTCGAACGCTACTCCAAGGTATTCGGCAGCGAGTTCGGCAACGGGGTTTGGAGGACGCTTCGGTAGATTCTGCGCATATGGCCATGGCGCAGGTCCTTCGAACGCCATGGAGTCAACAGGTATCGCTGCCGGCCTCCCAAATGTCGCGCTAAGCACACTATCAAGACAGTATATGGTGAGCCATGTACGTCGTCCAGACTCTTGTTGAACCGTCCGCATGTCTAGCCAAGAGGCATTGACATGCAGACCTAGTGCAAGTGCAGCTCTGACCAGCAGACCATGCATCGCCCAGGCTTCTGTAGAGCGCTGTGCGCCTTGCAGATGCAGCACGACGAGTAGTAAGTATTGCACGATCTCCAAATTAGGACTACGCTTCGATAGCCCATCGCAAACAGCCACAGCCCTCGAATAGAATGTGTGCGATCGCTCGAAGCAGTCCTTGGCTGACGTAGTATCACCGAGATCATAGAAGCTGCCCATGGCCATCATCATATTCAGTAGCCCGAGCCATGTTCGTCTAACCTTGGAGAAGCCGCTTACTTGGAGCTCTTGATATGTTGACCGGAACGTCGCTTCATGGATAAACGGGAACAACAAACCCGTGCCGTTGAAGTAGAAGTCAATCAGGCTTTCCATCTCGGCCGGAGGTGGTAACTCTGTCGCTGATAGATTCAGTGACTGTCGGCGCTCGATCGTTGATGAGGCCTGCACCCCCCGCTCCGCCCGTCTCGATTTTGCAGCATTGCGATCCTCGGCACCAGCAGGAGTCTCAGGTCTTCTTACTCTCCAAACCGCGGAGATGGCTTTGAGAAGATAGCGCGTAAATGCAACATTCGAGGATTCACCAAAGTAGGCCGGTGCATGTTCGTCGACAAACGTGAGAGCGAGCCCATCTGTCCTAGAATCATCATCCTCCGGATCCTGGAGTCCGTTCGCATCAAGCTGGATGCTATGAATCGCTTCCGGGGTCGCTTTTTGGGGTCTCTGGAAGCTTGATGCAGGTAGCCTGGAGCATGAAGACAAATGTCCAGTCAGAAGGTTGTCGTGGCGCTGGAAAGCCTGTTCGAGACGCTTGACTCTTCCCTCTAACTCGCTAACGTAGTCCCTGCGCACGATCACATTGGTCGAAGAGATGGATGGCTCGTACTCGCAGGAAAAGTCAAGGGTTTGGCAGGTTGAGCAGGTAGGTCGCGCTCCATCGCACTTTGACTTCCTTGTTCGACAAGCACTACATGCCAGTGCGATGCGGCGACGTTTCTGTGGCGGCTTTTCAGAGCCGTTGGTTTCGGCAGATTGGTCCATTTGCAGTGGTTACGAGGTAAGAGAATGAGATCTGAGCTTCAAGGTAGTCTATCCGGATGACCGCGGCTTAATAAGAGGAGAAAGTCGGCGCCAAGCTAAGCACTAACTCCCCGAGCTGTCATAGAAAGGTTGAACGCACGCCTTTGATCGTCTCCTCGATGTGTATTATCTCCATGATGGTGGACTTATCCTAGTTGTCATCAAGAGCCCAAGTGCGAGAGTATCGCAGCCCTTTCACCCGTCGTCAGCCAATTGGCCTTCCTCAACCATGCCTACCATCTACCAGACCGTCCGGACTTTCACCCCGGGCCTCATCGATCCCTCTTCTCAGCCGCACTGGCAGGGTCGTTATTCTTCAAACCACATTGAAGATACGGGCAACATCGTGTGGAGAAAGGTTCGCGGAGACCTTGCAGCAGATATGGACCACGGCCACATATTGACGCTCCAAATTGAAGTTGGCAGCCCCTGCATGCTTCGTTACGTGTCGGTCATCTCAAAGGAGCACGATCCAGGAGAGAAGCCGCAGAACTGGGCAGTCATGGAAGCCGCATCTGGGCCAAGACTGCCGTCCATTTGCCATATTCGTTTTTGTTCGGGCACATCGGCAGCACAGTTGATGTTCTCTGTGTCAAGGCCAGCTTCTTCCAGGTGTATCAACTGCTCGGCGATTTTCGCGGCAGAGCTGCTCTTCCAGATACCTTCCTGACGAGGCAGTGCTTTGAGGACGCTGATAGCACGTCTCCGCAATCGCGGGTCCCGACATCGAGTAGCTGCGAAGAATATGCAAGTCACATACCCTGTGTCGTAGCTAATCACACTCTGTAGCCGTGGGTTTCGTAGCAGGCAGTCCACGATCTGCTCGCCGCAGGACACAGTGACTTCGAATTCCGGCAGGAGTGGGTCGCACTGTGTTTCGGCGACCTGGTCTTCAGTCCGAGCGAAGATCAAGGCAGCATGGTAGCACAGTGTCAAGAAGAGCACAGTCAGATCACAAGTCGTGGGTGATGCTTTGCCTAAAAGCCTGTCGAAGTATTTCTTCCATGTCAGCAGCGCAGGCACACATTTCAATCTTTCCACGTGGAGCTCTGCATAGACTTGATGATCGCCGTCGGCGTAGGCATCGCTCATGTTTAGTTGTAAGAGCACCAACCGCCGCTCGATGTCGAACAAATACTTTTGCGCGTGGCGGATCTCTTCAAATTCGCATGGTTCCAACGGGACATTGAGTCCAACAGCAGCTTCAGCATTGCGATGCTTCTGCGGAGTTTGATCTGCGAACGCAATATCAAGCCGCGTTAGCATTTGTAGAATCTCCGCGGTCTCGCTTCGACGAGAAGAGTTGAGGCTGTCTCCATACTGCAGGAGGATACGACGACCATTCTTGATATGCTGTTGACTGGCTTCGTGATATCCCCGGGCAGCTTCGTATATCGAGAACACGATGCATCCGACAAGCACGCGATCCAGATCGTTGACTGATGCAGACGTTAAAGGCGTCTGGGCGTTCTCGAGGGCCAATTGATACTGGCTGTTTGCGTATAACCGGCTTCGTGGGCGGGATATAAGGTCGTCCATCTCCGCCTGGTGCCAAGAACCAAGAGCCAGCACTGCATGTTTGATAGCTGGCTCGACGTGGCTCGCTTGCAAGACAACGTGACTCCAGAAGCGGGACTCTAGAAGACAATTGGTATCAGGGACGGTGTTTTGTCGAAAAAACTGGAACTGCCGCTTCTCCAAGGCATCACTGAACGTCGGGTCAGTGACCAGGGCGGCCAGGCCAGCATGGCGGAACTCGTCTCGTGAGAAGGGCAGAGCACTATAGCCGTCGCATGCCCGGCCAGTCGAAAGGCAACGCCGACAGGCAGGCTTCTGTTCGTCACATTTGACCTTCCTTATTCTACGCCGGTACCTTGGTCATTAGCAACAGCTGGTTTGTGTGATCGAACGCACTCGCCTGCAGGTGATGCATCCAGTCTTGCTGCCTCGCGGTCGCTGGATTGTGGACACACTCAGTGCGATAGACATGCTGTTGTGAATGGTATGGACACGGTCGTTCAATGGCTGGCTCGCCCGGGCTACGAATCTACCCCATCGCATTCGAGTTTCGAGCCAGCTTCAGCTGCGGCTGGCGATGAACGTCCATCTGATGGACACAAGGCGTAAGGCACATGGTCAGGCGGTGCTACATGCATGTCCAGCTGGAGCCGTGTGCAGAATGGTGGTGGAGAAGTGGAAGGAGGGACCAGGATAAGCATTGGTCTGCTCGCCAACCGGAATCGGAGAAGAGCTTTTCCGTCCCTTTTCTCGTTTCTCGTCTCACATTTCTCGTGGCTTGACACAAATAACGTACGAGGACGAGGACAACAGCTTATGCCCTCCGAGATTCAACGGGCTGATGACAAAGGATTGTCTTCACCGTGCTCTCCTTACCTGAAGTCCATTGGTCGCATCGCCCGCCAATTCTGGTACATACATCTGATCTGCGCACACCTCATCTCCCCAGAAGTATGGTGGGCTGTAGCGACGTAAAAGGACAGAATTCAATTATTGGCTATATATGATAGGGAATGTGAAGGAAGCATTCCCTAGTTAATTACTAGTCTAAAAGAGGAAATAGAGTGTTAATTATATGTAAGAATCCTGTTTTACCTATAGTTATAATAGTAGCTAGTATGTTATAACCTTAGTTATAATATAAGGAGTAAGTAAATTTAGCCTATACGTAATATTCTACTTCCTAGACCTTTTCCTTCGAGTACCGTCTATAGGTCCTCCTATACCTACTTCTATATTAATACTACTACTTAACGACTATATAACGTTTTCTAAACCCCCTCTAAGTAATTTAGACTATATTAATCTACTTATCTTTAGAGATAATATAAGGGAGTAACCGCGCTTATAAGACGCGTTTAAAACTAGTAGAGTTACTAACTAGCTAAACTATCTTATTAGTATAAGAGTAACGATATATATAATAATATACTATTAGTAACTTAGGCTCTAACGGAGTAGTTCTTAGAGCTATAGCTAGTTACTTCTTAGGCTACTTCTCTAGCTTTACCTCCTACTTTACCTTCTCCTACTTTACCTTAGTATCGAACAAAGGTATATCCTACTCTTAGATTAGTACGAATTAATTAGAGAGGTATTATATAGTATATAGTAAGGTTAAGCTCTTTAATTAGTCCGTATTCTATTATTATTAAGACCTCTAGTAGTTCTATCTTAAGGACCTATTCCTTTTTCTTATCTAGTCTTTTAGCCTTTAACTTTAGTTTAGCGATATCGAGTACGTTATCTAGATCGTTAAAACCTTTTATAAACCTACTATTTATAAATTATATAGATCTTATAATATAAATATAGAGGTCTACCTAGCCTATAACCTCCTTCTTACTATAGCTAGCCCTTAATAGAAGGAGGTATTCTAGAGTAGTATCCTCTATTTACGACTAAGGTTTAATCTAGACGGGTCCGTCCTTTAAACCTATTTAGGCTATAAATAACTCTTTATTTATAACGTTATTAACGACGCTATCTACCTTATACTTATAGGTAAGAGCCTAAGCTAAGCTATCTTTACTCTTAATCTTACTATTTAGGACGTAGAGACTAAATAGAGTTACTATTTATAGCTATCTATTAGTATTATATAGTAATAAACGCTTAGAGTTACGATAGTTCCTCGTTATCGTTACCTACTTATATATCTAATTAATTTAACTTACTAATCTTCTTATATATCTATACTTAGTTTATATAGTCGTCGTTTTCGCTAGGCTCTATATCGTATATATAGAGTAAGAATTATATACGAATATTAAAGTATTTTAAGGTCGCTAGCGCCTTTAGTAGTTATATTAGTACCTTAGTTTTATCTTATAATAGAGGAATACTACCTACGTTATAGGTACTACCTTACGACTAGTTAAAGGTAGCTCTATCTAGATTACCTTATCGTTTAATAGTATTATTAGCTACTATATAATTACTAATAACTCTATTAATCTTACTATTACTAAAGATATATAACGTACTCGAGATATTATTATCCTCGTTATTAGAAAGAAGACTTAAGACTTTAGTACCTTCTTCTAGAAGTTCTTTTAAGCGTTTCTTCTTATAATAGGATTATATAAGAATATTTAGTAGTATTAGGTTTCGCTATATATAGTATCTATAGGTTATCTAGTCCCTAAAGTACTTAGTATAGTTAAGTCTAGATTTAATTAAGTATATTATTACGATCCTATAAGGTAGTATTATATAAGTACTTCTTTAAAGAGTAGGTAGTAGTAGGTCTTTAGGTAAGATAACTCGAATATACTATAAATAGTTATAGACCTTTTAGTAAGATTATAATATAAGTTAAATATAAGTATATCGAAGATATCCTTAGTTCCTATATACCTAAATAAGTATTTATAGCTCGACTCCTTAAGAATCGATCTTAATACCTACTTAGTTAAGCTCCGCTAGCTCGCCTTACTAAGCCTCGAGCCTCGATATCTCGAGAGTCGAGTTTCTAGAGAGCTCCGAGAGCGAAAACTCTAACGAAGACCTAGACGACTTAGAAATACTTAATATCTCGGTAGAGGGCCTATAGCTAATTATAAAGATAGCCCTCTACCTTATATAGAGTTACGAGGAAGTATTCCTAAAAATCGGTAGGAAACGATACCTATATCCTATAGAGTTCGATAAGATAATAGGATAGCTACGATCTATATTCTAGAACTACTAACTAGTTAATACTAACTATAGTAAATATAGATACGTTAAGGAAATAGTACCTATTAGAAGTATAGTCTTCGATAAGGGGGATTATATACTTCCTAATAGAATAATCGTTAATTTATAAATAAGAGAATAAGTACGACTTCTAGATTAACGATACCGCGAAATCCTAACGTACTAGGATTAATACTAGTACGAACTACTTACCTTTAGGGAAATAAAATAGAAGTATAACGAGTATATACTATAGTAGGTAATACTACTACTTCTACCTCTAGGACCGCTACTACTAATATAGTAAGGAATAACCCTTAGTTATATTAAGACTATAACGAGAGGATTATTATAAGCGCGAATAATATAAGGTAAGGTTATATTTAGACCTCGAAATAGACCCCTTAATTAGGAAATCTATATCGAGGATACTAATTTGCTAGACTACTATTTAAAAAACGAATAGGCCCTATCGGTACGAGCGACTAAAAGGAGCTATATAACGCTTAAGTAATAATAGGAACGGTTTTCTATATGAATTACATTATCGACGGATATAAGATCCTTACTATAATAGACTCTAGAGCTAGCGGAATGTTTATCTCGGAACGACTCGTATAACGACTTAGGATAGCTACCTAAAAGAAGAGAGACGGAAAGTATAAAGTAAGAGCTATCGACGGCTCTAATCTACCTAGTATAGATAGCGAAACAATACTACTACTACTTACTTTCTAAGGATACTACGAGGAAGTTATCTTAGATATCGTACCTATAGCTAAATACGACGTCGTTCTAGGTACTCCTTAGCTTAAAAAGTACAACCTAGATATCGACTAGGTTAAGAGAGTACTTAGGTTTAAGAG
>JAWDJX010000087.1:0-65044 GCA_033117895.1 Extremus antarcticus | reverse complement strand
TATCCGGTAAGGATCTGTTCAATCTACTCTACCTTGCTTGAAAGCTAATTAGAATACAGTTCAAATCGGGTGTGGTTCAAACAATCATTTTTGCTTGCCTTCAGCAACTCTTTTGGATGGTGAGTGCCGCATCGCTTGTGAAGGCTCTATTCCTACGTTCTGGGTCCGGAAGTTGAGATGACACGCCAGAACCTGCCAGCACAGAAAGCGGAATTAAGAGAACAGTTAGATACAGTACATGTATGCTAGGTGAGGACAACATGTCGTATGTCACAAAGGTGAGGGTGAACCATGAAAAGCAGTATCAGAGAAAAAGGGCTGTTATTCCAAGACAATGGGGTATCCGCATCATCGTCGCCACTAAATGTTCATTCAACCATCGTTCTACCCCTTCTCATCATCCTCTGTTCCGAGAAGGCCAATCGCCCAATTGATCCTTGCCTTAGCCATCGTAGACACAAGCCGCCGATCCGTGGGGTCCTCCTGGTCCGCCGGACCATTTGGATCCAGCCGCTCCCAGCTGCCATTCAACCTTGGATCGGCACTCTGCTCCTTGCGCGCGACTCTGATATATGGTTGTCCTCTTCCGGCCTCGGCAGCCTTGACCCACGCCGTCTCGCAACCGTTCGCGATCAGTTCGGCGCTGCCCCAGCCGGTCCGCTGAGCTATGCTTCTGATACGCAGGACTGTGTGCTGGCGTTGGTCGGCATCCTGATACTGTACGGCGGCGAAAAAAGAAGCCATGCAGCTTTCGGTCAGTGATGCACCTAGTGTCGGGTTAAGAGGCTGGTCTGCTGGGCTGGGCACGATACCAGCCGCGATCCGACCAATCTCGTTAGCGAAGAAGCGCGTCTCCTCCGCAGCGATAGCGGCTGCGGCATGTGCTGCTGGATGCATATGTGGGTGCGAGCGAATGGCGATGATCATGGCCATGTGGTAGATGGCCCAGATAACGCCGATGTCGTAGCTGCGGTAGAACAGCGCCGATCCAAAAGGCGTCTTGAGTTCAGGCTGGTGATCTGTGGTCAGTGGGCTGAAGCGGTCACCCAGCTTGTTCGAGAAAGTGTGAAGGGCGGCACGGATGCGACCATACTCCTCGAGCGCGGCTTGGGTGGCAGCATTGAGGTCGACGGGACCTTCGGGGGAGGCAGCTTCCGGCGTTGGCATCTTGTTGTGCATGTAGTATGAGGCCGGCATTCGTACATCCTGCCGGGGTGGAGGCGCCATGCCATAGAACTGAGGGCCCATCGGAGGATTGGCAGATTGCGCTGGCGGACCAGGGACGTTGACACCATTCTGATGTTGTCTTACTGTCGCAGATACAGGAGTGGGAGGCGCTGCTTGCGGTGGACCAGGCATCTTCATGGCTTGAGCCGGACGCCATTGTCCGCCATTCGCTTCCATCACCTTGAGCTTTCTTGTACGGTCTCTTGCGGAAAAATCGGCAATTTTTCCAAGCAGCAGGATCAGATGATCGAACGTTCCGTATATCGCATCTGGCTTGCCAAGTGGCGCTCGTGGAGGGCACTCCGTCCAGCGACTGTAGTCGAGCCTGACATTTGTTAGCGTGAAGTATGCGATTCGAGGTAGGACACTTACATCGGTGGGTTGCCGCTGATGACACTCTGATATGCATCTTGCTTGAGATACCACCAGTACAAGTCCTTCAAAATCTCAAACTTGCTCAGGTCTAGCTCTGGCGGTATAGTCTCTCCTGCGGTCAGGATTTCTCCATGCGCATCATATCTGACCTCGATTCCAGACAGCTCGCTTACCATACGTTCATCAACATCATGTATCTGATCGAGTATCTCGTCTCTTGGCTGTGACGCCATCGAATACTTTCTCTTGCCCTGCCGAAGATTCGCCCTTTCTATCTTCATTCTTCTGAACTGCTTGGTCATGGTACAAAAGTCTGTCTCAAGGAACAACTGTTTGGCACCCATCAAATGTGTGTTCCACTTGACGTGGTCAGCTGTCAAGATCTCATAGAAACCGAGAAGCATTGAGGCGGCGATTGTCGAGATCTCATATCGTTTCTTCCCTTTCTCAGCCACGACTGCATGTATTCGCTTCAACGCCCAGGCATAGTGCTGTATCGAAGGCGTAATCGATGCACTCGTCAGCCGTGCGACGTGGAGGCTTGCAAGAGCGAGCATTGCGTGCAGCAGGCCCCGGTTCCGCAATGCCATCATGGGCATCGTGTACGTCCACAGACCTTGCTGCGCGAACGGAACCTGGCCTTCAGTGAAAAGCATGGAAGTGTTTCGGACTTGACGTTCGTATATCGAAAGCATAGGGCCTGTCACTGCGACGAAGTGCAGGAAGAGTCGTGCGGTGGCGTCGTTGTTGAGAGGGTTCGCGACTTCATCTGGCCGGTAATGGTCAATGATGCCGGCGTAGATGAAGGTATCGTATCGACGAGTCTGCGGGTCCTCGATTATGATGTTGTTTGCATGGATGATCTTTTGAAAGGATATCTGACGATTCTGCTCTGCTGTGGCTAACATCGTGACTTCTGTTGCCAGGTCTTCGTCGGAACGCACGTCATAGTAGTCGGTATCATACTTCTCCACAGCTGCTTCTTGAAGGAATTGTGTCGGTGTCGCCAACGGCTCCACATGCAGCTCGTGCTCGTAGAACTCGGGTATGTTGTAAGAGGCTGGGGCAGACATCGGAACACTGTATGGTCGATGCTGCGTAGGCTGTAATTGAGGAAGTGGAGGGCGACGGTCGATTGGTCGATTGGCTTCTGGGCGAGTTTCATAGTCGTTCGCGAGCCATGACTGGGAAGAGCTTTCGACCGCCGACTGAGGGTTCCCTGGAAGAGTTTGCGATGACTGAGTGGAGCTTGGTGATATTTGTGGTGGCAGAGTATTAGGCTTTGGTGAATATGTCTCCCAGTTCTGTTCGTGCCTCATATTACCTTGCATTGACCAGTCGGGCTGCGGATACATTCGGACTGCAGCCTGAGTTGTAGACTGGACTGGCTCTACAGGATACATGGTAACACCTGCTGATCCCGCGAACGCCCAGGCCGGCGATGCGCCATTAGGATGGGCGTCACTGTGCTGTGACGACATGCCATAATGCGGGTGTGCGGTGCCTTCGAATTGAAAGTGCATTGGGACCTGAGGGGGCGTGACCTCTTGCGGAGGAGGGTGTTGTACGGGATAGAATCGCGGCTCCTGTGGTGGGTACATCGGATGATGGACAGGGAAGCCATGTTGCTGTCCGTCGCCGAAGAATACCACTGGGTGATGATGCTCCATTTGAGGAACCACGGGTGGGCCATACTCGTTGGTCCATGGTGCTGCAGGGCCAGGCGCGCCTGCTTGAAAGGTGATATGGGCGCCTCCATGCGGTCCGGGACGGAAGTCGAAGCTCGGAGGCTTGAAGACCACTCGCTGGTTATAGCCTTCGCAACTTCGTTTGCTTTTCACGCAATTCCGGCAAACTGGTCGCTCTTCGCCGCACTTGATGCGGCGCCTCCGGCAAGTCAAGCAGCCGGTCTTCGTACGTTTTCTGGACAATTTGGCCCTCAAGGTAGCCTCCGCCGCGGAAGTGTCAGGGTGCGGCGCGAAATTGTTGTCTGCTTGCCTTGTACCCCCGGTGGACGCCATGCGGGCCAGGAGATCCGTGAATACTGGTTGCGATTTCACTCGCGGCTGCACATCCTTATGGCTTCCTTTGAACCATCCGGAACGAAGTCAAGTCCGCGCAGAGGGCCAGAATCGCCCCGCACGATGCTTAGATATCCTGCGTGCGACAGTCGTTACTTACTATGCTTCCGCCAGTAAGTGAGGTGGTCTATCCACGAACAAAGTTGAGCCAATCGAGCGCCCGCCTTTGCTTCCTGCGCTACGCGCGATAGAGTTCTGCAGCCACGCCGTTGCGTATATCGAAGGGTTACGCGCGCAAGGATGCCTATGGCCAAGTTCCGTAGGTAATTTGGGGACGTCGAGTCACCTTGGTATAAGGATACAGGAAGAAGAACGGAATGTGCTCGAACTTGTCGAGACACCGGTTGAGCAGAGCCGCAACCCTCAGATGAAGACAGCGGCAAGACTTGCTCTTGGATGAACCCCTCCCGCCGCACAGGCGCCGTGTCTAAATAGATGGGGTTGGCTTGTGCTTCAAGGAAGTGACATGATTAACAAGACAGAACCGCGATAGCGTGGGCGGGGAGAAGGGCATGCCGCGTGTCAGACGCAGCGCACATTCGTCCCAAGCTCGATTTCACAGATCAGGATGGCGGAACGCAGTCGACCGTGACAGCTGCCGATGCCATTGGAGTGGATTCAAGATAGTGTCCAGTGCCCTGGGATCGGGGCACAGATGATCCCCATGCCTGCAGCACCACCTGCTGTTGTTTCCTAATCCAGTATAAAATGTGGTACTCAGCCACACGTTGAATTGGCGGCAATTTTCGGACCGGTAAACGGCACGCTGGAGGACTCGGAGGTCGTGTGCGGAGTCTTGTAACGGTTGTGGTTGGGAGATATTATTCCGTAAAATTTGACTTTGCTCATGCGTTGACAGGCTGCGATCGGGTTGTTGATACAAACGCGTCGCTCCTAAAAGTTGATCAAACTAGGTCAATGATCGACGACGGGGAAGCTGTCGCCCACCGCATGGCGATCCACGCACCCAGCGGCCGGCAGAGGCGCCTGAGTGGCGTCGTGGCTAGCTGAGAATTTGCAGGGGTACCGCTTCTGGTGATCGAGTGGGTGAAGTGGGAGCCTGGAGAAGTTCCAAGCCAAACTTGAACATCACTGTAGGAACGAAGACGAGATGACGTGAGGCAGCATGTCGAAACTGTGAGATGGTGAAACTATCACACCATGAAAAAAAGTACAACTGACGTATCGTATCTTGAGAGATTCTTCCGGCTTTGATGCATCCGCAGTATGGAGATCGTCGAATTGGGATGTTTGCGATTAGGCAGATAGACTCGTGAAACGGTTCAACCAAAGGAGCGTGCTGCAGCACAGGCGCAACAACCATGTCGGGAAGATGTGAGTGAAGGAAGACAGGGAAAAGGCAGGCATTCATACCTTATGCCTGAGATCAACAATCCATCGATACCACTGTTACAATGATAGACCGATGATCAACGATTGAGAGCAATGCTCCGTGCGGTGGTGTATTAGCATACTTGATTAGTAGTCCTTCAGTCGCCGGCACCCTTTGACGTGCTCGACGTGGGATAAGTAATAGCAGGTCCAGCCGAGTTTTGGTATGTCCGTACCGATGACATACCGAGGACCCGCGAACCAGAGAGAGGAGAAGGAGGAGTTGACTCCGTCAAGCCGTCAAACCGAAGAGCCGGGCGGCATGGACGCCGTGTGTTCCTTAGCTCTCCGGGCCGAGTGCAGCGGCTAGCAGGGAAGGCAACAAGTGAGAGCGAATACCCGACCAACCAGTATTTTACGACTGACTAGCCTTGTCGTGTCAATACTGCACTATTGGCTTCGAATCCTTGCCGGTGATATGAGCTAGCCGTGACTTGTATAACATGGCACGAGTGAAAGCCATACAAGGCCTGCGAAGACACCACAGAGTGTCGCCGAATCAAGGGTTGGGCCTCGGTGTCCTTGCCAAGATGAGTGCAATGGCCTAAAGGAGGAAGCATTGCTTTGCGAGACCCTGTTCTCCTGGGAACGGTCGCTGACGAAGCCAATGTGTGAGCTGATATGAGTAACGATGGAGTATGGTTTCAAGGCAGGGACCAAGGATAAGGATGCCAGCACACCAAGCACCGAAGGACCAACGTCGTGATGAAACGAAGTTCGAGGTTGGATGAGAAAACACGTCTCGCTCGAGTTGACGTCTGAGTGAACCCGACGACGCCAAAGGTTCCGAGACTACATGTAGGCATTGTTGTTGACACGCCCTCGACCAGGCAACCTCGATGACCAAAAGGGTCGAGCCTTGCGTGAACGCAGAATGAAGATGACCACCAAAACCAAGGACCCGGTCTAAAGAGCTCACAGCCTCACAGAGGACAAGTGCGTTGCGTTATAGTCGACCAATATATGCACACTGTATATACATGTACAAGAGCGGAGCATCTAGATCTACATCATCACCGCAGCCATCCAATCCAAGGCGCGGTATGCCCACACATCAATGTGCCCGCAACAATGCTACAGCCGTAGCTCCTACCCAGAAGCGCTCCTCAAATGCACAGAAAGAACAGACCACTCAATTCAACAACTCCATCTCCATCTCCTCATCCTTCTCCCTCTCCTCCTTCGGCGGCTTCGCCAACTCCTTCCGCCACAACCGATTCACCTCCGCTTCCTCGACATCGGGAAACACAAGGTCAAACACATCTTTATACCAATCCACCGGCTTGCCTTCAATACCCTGCTTGATATTCTGCGCGCACATCACAAGTCAGCGCACATCCCACCACCAGGACACGATCACGCTGGCTCTGCAGCCGCAAAGGATGGATTATGAGCACTCACCTCAGGCAACTCACTCCAATCCCCCCAATTGTCCCTCGGGAAAATCACCATCTTCGCCCCCGCCCGCCTCGCCGCGACCGTCTTCTCCCTCAACCCCCCGATCCTTAACACCTTCCCCGTCACCGTCAACTCCCCCGTCATCGCAATCGTAGGATCCAACTTCTTGTCCAGCGCCAGACTCATCAGACTCGTCGCCATAGTTATCCCCGCCGAAGGCCCATCCTTTTGGACCGCGCCTTCAGGGCAATGCAGATGGATCCGCGCTTTTTCGAAGAATTTATTGCCAGGGAAATGCGTCGCCATTAAACCTTTGGCGAAGGAGTAGGCGATCAAGGTGCTCTCTTTCATCACAGCTTTGAGGTTGCCGGTGCGTTCGAGGCCCGGGCGGGAGGAGTAGGTGAGGGCGTTTTCGAGGATGGATTCGACGTAGAGTGCTGCGCCGCCCATTTGGGTCCAGGCGAGGCCCATGGCTACACCTGGGGGCGTGGCGTCGTAGAGGCGGTCGGAGGTGAAGACTGGAGGGCCGACGTAGTCTTTGAGGTTGTCCTTGTTGATGTTCACGTGGACGGTGTCGGGGACGGAGAGACCTACACGGGGTTGTTCGGTAGTCTCTTTCTCGATTTGGGATTGCTCTGGGGTGATCTGAGGCTCGGTGGTGTCGTTCTCGGAGGCTTTCTGGGCTTCTTTCCCTTCTTCTGTTAACGCTTTGGCTTCAGCCATGGGACCGTCTTCTTCGCCGAGGTCTTGGATGATTTTGAGCGCGGACTTGCGGTAGACTTTCTCGATCTGCTTCTTCAGGTTGCGCACGCCGGATTCGCGGCAGTATTTGTTGATCAGCTCCATTATCGCGCTCTCGTCGAGATTGACGTCCACATCCTTTAGACCGCTCATCTCCTTTGCTTGAGGCGCGAGGTACTTGTCCGCGATCGCCATTTTCTCGTCGCTGACGTAGCCGCTTAGCTCGATCATCTCCATACGATCGAGTAGAGGTCGAGGAATGGTGTCGGTCATGTTCGCGGTGCAAACGAACAGTACTTTGCTCAGATCGACAGGCACATCCATGTAATGGTCGAGGAAGCTAGAGTTCTGCTCCGGGTCCAGCAACTCAAGCAACGCACTCGATGGATCGCCCTGATGTCCTCGCCCGATCTTGTCGACTTCATCGATCAACACCAGCGGATTCTCGGTTTGGCACTTCTTCAACGCCTGGATGATCCGGCCAGGCAGCGCACCAACATACGTCCGCCTATGCCCTTTGATCTCAGCCACATCCGTCAACCCACCCACGCTGAAGCGGTAGTACTGCCTGTTCAACGCCCTAGCAATACTCTTTCCAATACTCGTCTTACCCACACCGGGCGGCCCAACCATACACAAAATCTTCCCCTCCACTGTCCCGCGCAGCTTACCAACAGCAATGAACTCCAGAATCCGGTCCTTGACATCCTTCAACCCATAATGGTCCTCATCAAGCACCGTCCTCGCATTCTTGATCCCAAAGTTCTCCGCGCTCCGCTGCCCCCACGGGATCTGCGTCAACCAGTCCAGATAATTCCTCGTAACATTGAACTCGCTGGCCGCCGGCTCCAGATGTGCAAGCTTGTTGATCTCCTCGTCGAACACCTTCTTCACCTGCTCCGGCATGGCAAGCTTATTGGCTTTCTCCTTGAACCGCTCGACCAACTTGTCTTTCCCGTCGCTCTCGAGGCCGAGTTCGCGGCGGATACCCTTCATCTGCTCCATCAACCAGTACTCGCGCTGGCGCTTCTGGATCTTGCTCTCGACGTCTTTGCTGATTTTCGAGCTGAGCTGGGCGTTCATGTGCTCTTTCTTGATCACTTCTAGCGCTTTGCTGAGTCTTTGCTCGATGTTCAGGCTTGCAAGTACGCCTTGAGCCTCTTCCATCTCGCCTCCACTGACTGCCGCAGCGAAGTCGGCGAGTTTCGCTGGCTCGTCAGCGATGTTCGCGGCGGATTGCGACATGGCGAAGGCGCTGACGTGGTCGCGGAAGAGGTGGTTGACTGCGCCGATCTCTTTGCAGGTATTGACGATCTCCGAGATGAGGGCGCGGATGGTGGGTGCTTTCTTATCGAAGGGCTCGTCGGCGAGGTTCTCGACTTTCACGAGTGAGACTGGCCAGGTTCGGAGGAAGGCTGTTGGGTCATATTTAGGCTCAGACTTGGGCTCGGGGTCGATGGCTTTCTCGTTGGCGTCTTGGGTGGAGGGTGCTACCTCTTTCTGCGGCTCCTTCTGCTCCTCAAACGAAGCCACAACATCGCCCTTCTTAGTCTCCGCCTTGGTCTCGGGCTCCTTCTCTGGCTCCGCTGCGGCTGGTACTGCTTCAATCGTCGCTTGAGCTGCTTGAGCTTCTGGAGCCGCTGGTGGTCCTCGGTGCGGAGGTATCAACTCGCTCAGCCTGATCCTGCGATGTGGGTATAGGACTGCTTGCAACGCTCGATCCCCATCATGTCCCGCTGGGAACGCTCCTGTAATCTGACAAAACGTCCCGACATCGTAAACCTCGCTCGGGTCGTTGATGACATCCTGACTGCTCTCCTGGTCCTTCAACAAGAACGCACCAACGTAGCTCTGCCCTCGCTTCAGTAGCTCTTGCACAGCTGCAATCACATTCGGATCTCGTATGGTAATAGCCTTGTAGAACCCAGGAAACAGTGGCCGTTGCGCGATAGGTATCGCCATGACTTGCGGGTAGACATCAGGTACCTGAATCTTCGCAAGCCCTCGCTCCTGGCCCTTACGCCTCTTCCCACCGCCATCGCCTCCACCAGATCCAGACTCGCCACCAGCGCCCGCGCCCTTGCCATCGATCAAGCTCGGAATGGGTGTAGGCTCCGATCGACTCTTCGCCTCGGCGCTGTCAACCTCTTCCCGTGGCTTATCCGTCACATCTTCCTTGACCTCCTCCTTGACCTCCGCGCCATCCTCTCCGGGGACAGGCGGCTTTTCTTTCCTCCTAGCAGGCGATGTAGAGAAGTCTCGTGACAGTGGCAAAGTAGCCTGTAGAGGTCGGTATGCGGGTCGAAAGGATGTTTGGAGTGGTGCAGGTCGTTGCGCTGCTCGAAGCTGTGCTTGACATGTTCTACATGCGTGTGGAGTGGTGGTGTATGATCGGCGCGATGACTGTTGGAGAGCTGTTCGCCAGGGTAGTTGCGCTCCGAGTACCATGCTCGCGGGAGGTGGGATTGAGGATTGAAGTATGCGGAACACCACCGAAGAGACAGGCGACGAGAACACGAGATGAAGATTGAAACAAAAAGGTGTAGAGGAAACGTGAAGGCGAATGGGAGTTAGGATGGTTGATTACCCAATCCGTCAATGACTTTTGAGACGATAATTGATACGTCAGCGAGTATCTAGCTTCGGAGTATGGCGACTTCAACCTTTTGGGCTACCGTATAATCGACCACCCCACTCAATACCGACCAAACCTCGAGATCAGTAAATACAGCTACCTTACCATTGGAAGTACTACGTGTGACAGCATGCGATAGAGTCGATGCCAAGGCGTTCGTATCCATGCAGCGATGTGCTCTCCGCCTCCGCCACTCACTCTCGTCCGCTTTGCCATACAACACAACAACTAACTCCCGGCTCCTTACAACAATGACAACCCAACAATCCAAGTCCGACCTCCGCAAACGAATCAAAACCAAACTTAAAACCCTCACCGAAGACGAGATCAAAACCCAATCAGAAAAGGCCCAGTCCCTCATCATCTCCCTCCCCCAATACCAGTCCGCCCAACGCCTCTCAATCTACCTCTCCATGCCCTCTTCGGAAATCCAAACCTCTTCTCTCGTCTCCCACGCCCTACAAAACAACAAAAAGGTTTTCGTGCCCTATATCCACCACCCCCCTACGTCTCCGCGGAAAGTTATCGATCTGCTCCGCCTCTCCTCCCTCGCGGACTACTCATCTCTCTCCCGGGACAGCTGGGGGATCCCGACGCTGGCCAAGGAGGGTGTGGAGGGGAGAGAGAATGCTATGGGTGGGTTTGGGCTGGGGACGGGGGAAATGCTTGAGGTGAAGGAGGAAGGGGAGCACGAGGACGTGGGGAGGAAGGGGGAGGACGGGACGTTGGATGTGGTGGTGATGCCCGGGGTGGCGTTTGATGAGGGGATGAATCGGCTGGGACATGGTGGGGGGTTTTATGATGGGTTTTTGAGTCGGTATTGTAGTGATGGGACTGGGAAGCCTTTTTTGGGTGAGTAGTTCTTGATTCGTGATCTTTTGGCGGTCTACCTGAATAGTGGTGGCTGGTGACTGTGGACGACGCTGATGCTGTCTTCTGCAGTTGGCTTGTGCCTAGCTGAGCAGATGCTGCCTCCTGGACAGGAGATCCCGACCATGTACGATGACTGGATTGTCGATGCTGTTGCGGTCGGCGATGGGCGGTTGTTGACTTTGGAGGATTGAGTGTGAGCACAAGTGATTTGTAGTTGTTCGTCATTTTGGTGTCTACTTACGCCGATATGAGCATCGTAGCACAGCTGCATGACCATCCGTTCGCTCTGAGTGTATTGGAGCGCAGTGGTATGCGATGGTCTCAGTCTTAACATTCTCCCACGGATCGTAGCACCACATGTGCCCGGCGGCCATAGTCTGCTTCCTTTGCCATCTGCGGCCTTATCCTGATTGCGCATGCCGCACGCTTGTCCGCCTGAAGATGCAGCACGGCCACATACTCTGACCATTCGTCGTCAAGCCGTTGCCCAGTTCACCCTCAAATCAACTCCTGAATCAAACAAACATTATCCCCCTTCAGCAATATCTGCCCTATTATCACACCACACATTAGCACATACTCCCAGTACCTCTGTCCTCACCACCACTTCCACCGCCACTTACCCAGTTCTCTCCTCGGATCCTCGGGCTCGGGGTCCGCCTTCGTCGGCTGCTTGACCTCGACCGCCTCGTCAATCACCAGATTCATGAACTCGTCGAAGCCCCGGATCTTGCCCTCGATGCGCGTGCCGAGCTGCTCGTAGAGCCAGACTTGCACGGTGGCGTGGGTTTGCAGCAGCTTGAAGATGAAGTTGATTGGGGGCAGGAGGACTTTGCGACCGCCGCCGCCGCCGGGGCCGCGGGAGGCCATTGCTGGTGGATGGAGGTGGTGTGGGAGGAGGTTGGCACTAGGTCTGTGTGGTGGGAGAGAGGGCGGTCTTCTCTGCGCTCTTCCTGTTGGCTGGCGAAGCTGGCTGCCTATTGTTGATGGCGTGGAAGAAGAGGTGACAGCTTCAAGGAATTTCGCTTTGGGTTTAAGCTCAGAAAGTCTAATTCTGCCAAGACGCTTTGGTGGGATGGTATACAAGCGCGAAACAATCTTGTGCATGCGACCTGCTGTCACATCCCCCACTCACAAACTTCCGGTCTTGCTGCTTGTCGACTTCACACACTTCTTGGCGATATCAGAGCATGCTGCCAGACTAGCCTTCATCTCCATCACTCCTTGATCCAAGCACGCAGCCATCACTGCCCCCACCAAACATGGCGGCCGCAGCGACCATGAACGGCCAACAGGCGTTTGCACCGGTGCTGAGTGCTTTGGCGACGATGTCAAGAAGCAACGTGGGAGACAACCAGAAGGGCCAGGCACATTCATTCCTCGAGCAGTTTCAGAAGTCGTCCGAGGCATGGACATCCACATTTGCCATGCTCCAGTCGTCCGACGCAACCGACGAAGCCAAGTTGTTCGCTGCGACGACGTTGAAAGGGAAGGTAGGGTAAGATGCCGTATACACTGAAACACAGCTGACGACTGACATCTTGTGTGATGCTAGATAATCTTCGACTTCCACCAATTACCACGAGATTCACTCCCACAACTAAGAGACACACTTCTCCAACTCCTCGCCTCCTACGCCAAAGGACCGAAGCCCATACGGACACAACTATGCGTTTGCCTGGCAAATCTGGCAATCCAGATGCTGGAGTGGAAGGATGTCCTCAGCACAGTTGTCTCGACTCTCGGCAGCGATCAAACGAGCATAGCGTGCGTATTAGAATTTCTTCATGTCTTACCGGAGGAGGTGACGGAGGGGCGGAAGATTAATCTTACAGAGGACGAGCTCTCGACACGGACGGCAGAATTGCTGGAGCAGAACGCGGCCCAAGTGCTGCAGCTACTCACACAGTATGCGCAGTCCTCCCCTGCGGCCTCCAAGGACCCTCTGCTTATGGAGTGCATCACATCTTGGCTGAGAGAGATTCCACTCGGCGATGTCGTAAACTCGCCGCTTATGGAGGTGATCATGAGCGCGGTGCAATCTGAGCAATCTTTTGATGCGGCAGTGGAGACGCTGTGTGCCGTGTTCAGGGAGACAAGAGAGGTGGATGCAAACATGGACATGATCAAGGCCGTCTTCCCACGGTTAGCGACTCTACAACCTCGGATACAGGCGGCTGCGCAAGAGGAGGACTGGGACACGTTCAAAGGCATCACGAGGATATTCGCAGAGGCAGGCGAAGCGTGGGTGATCCTGATCGTGCGGGAGCCGGACCAATACCAACCGCTAGTGGAGTGCATACTGGAGTGCTGTGCGCGCGACAACGAGCTGGATGCGCTATCGCAGACATTCAATTTTTGGTACGAGCTGAAGCAGTATATCACGCTGGACAGGTATATGGAAGCGCGGGTGCAGTACGTGGATATATACTCGAAGCTCGTCGATGTCATGCTCGTCCACCTCGAATTCCCGGAAAGCGACAAGGCAGACATCTTCGACGGCGATCGAGAGGCGGAGGAGAAATTTAGGGAATTCCGACACCAGATGGGCGATGTGCTCAAGGACTGCTGCGAGGTTATCGGCGTGACAGACTGCTTGCAGAAGAGTTATACACAGATCGAGAGCTGGGTAAATACTTACGGAGCGCAGGCAGGCACAAATTCGATTCCGAAGTGGCAAAAGCTGGAGGCGGCACTGTTCAGTATGCGTGCGATGGGTCGGATGGTCGAGCCAGACGAGAACATCATGCTGCCGCGACTGATACCATTGATCGTACAGATCCCGGACCAGGACAAGGTCCGCTTCCAGGCTGTTATGGTCCTCGGACGCTACACACGCTGGACGTCGAAGCATCCGGATACTCTGCAAGATCAGCTCAACTTCATCATGGCATGCTTCTCTCACAAGGATAGCGAAGTGGTGCGCGCGGCGGCACTAAGCTTCAAGTTCTTCTGCGCCGACTGCGCTGACCTCCTGAAGGACTTTATGCCACAGCTCCAGCAGTTCTGCGAATCAAACCTCGATGCGCTGCCGTCGAGTAGCCAGGAAGAGGTGACCGAAGGTGTCGCTGCAGTCCTCGACAAGCAGTCGCTTGATACATTACAGTCATCCTTCAAGATGTGCTGCGATCCCATCATGAAGCGGCTGATGGCGATGGCGGAGACGGCGACCGAAAAGGATCAAAGGCTCGCCATTGCCGACAAACTCAACCTCGTCACCATCATGATCTCGACTGTCATACCCAACGTCATGCCCGGACAGCGTCACCCCGTCGTGCAATACCTCTCCGAAACCATGCCAATCCTCTCGACAATCTGCGAGCGCTTCATCGATTTCGTCCCAATCGTCGAGCGTATCTGCAGGTGCTGGCGCTACATGGTCCTCTCCTACCGCTTCCACACCGCGCCCCTCCTCCCCCAACTCGCCGACAAACTCGCCACCGGCTTCGAAGCAAGCAGACAAGGCTGCTTTCTCTGGGCCACCGACAGCATCGTCCGCGAATTCTCCGACATCTCCGAGATCGTGACTCCACAAACCGTCGACGCCATCTTCAGCTTCTACTCCCAACAAGTCACCACCTTCCTCCGCACCCTCAACGACCTCCCCCCGGAACAACTCCCCGACGTCATCGAAGACTTTTTCCGCCTCTCCACAGACGTCCTGCTTTACCACACCGACAAGCTGCTCCTCTCCCCACTCATGGCCACCATCCTCAAAGCCGCC
Organism: Extremus antarcticus; assembly: GCA_033117895.1. Lineage (NCBI taxonomy): Eukaryota > Fungi > Ascomycota > Dothideomycetes > Mycosphaerellales > Extremaceae > Extremus > Extremus antarcticus. Next base: position 50,598 of record JAWDJX010000087.1, on the reverse strand, counting down.
TCTACCTCTCTCACCCTCCTCAAAGAAGAACCCTTGATAGCAACCCTCCATTTCCTCCGCGACTTCCTGGCCTATGGCGGCGAACACGCCCCAGCCTCCCACTTCGACCCCGACGGCCAATACCGCAACAACACCAACCCCGCCGCGCTCCAATCCGCCGTCCTCGCCCTCAACCTCACCGAAGGCGAACAGCTGGTGCAACGCTGTATGACGGGTATGATGTACACGTTCCCGCCCGACTGCATCCCGGACGCTTCAGGCGTGCTCTTAGCGCTGTTCCAGCTCTTACCGCGCGAGACTGCCGGCTGGGTAGGGACGACGGTAGGGATGCTTCCGCAGGGGTCTATTGCTCCGCAAGAGCAGGAGCGGCTGTTGCGGAATGTGCAGCAGAGGATCGAGGGGGGCGAGATCAGGAAGGTGAGGAGTCTGTTGCAGGATTTCACGAATGGGTATCGGAGGAGGAATGTCGCCCCACGGGAGGGGTTGGGGCGGTTGGAGGCGGTGAGGTTTCGGTTTGCTGGCTAGGTGCCTGAAGTCGGAGGTTCTGGCTAGGTGTCAGAAGTGCATGAGGAGGAGGAGGTGGAATGGGTTGGGATAGGGTGCAGGCGGCGGGAGTACGGGGGCAGGGATTCTGTGGTTGAGAGGGATGGGATGCCGATGCGTGATGGATCGAAGGTGAGCGGTAGGAGTGTGGGTTGTAGCGTATAGGAGTCATTTTGGTAGATGGTACTATGTACTCAGCATTACGAAGAACGGAGCGTAGAACGCAGTGCAAAAGCGCTGCACGCTGCGCAAGGTCAATGCGTGGCGATGTGATATGGAATATAGTATCGATCTAGCAGGCTCGAGTGTTCTGCAGCCAACGATCAGACTCGGCCTGATCGGAGTGAGAACGTACTAGCAGCCTCTCACGTGCCTTCCCGTTGCGTAGGTCGCCATAACAAGTCGTAGCCCCTCAACAACGACTTCGATCGCATCCAGATACATAATATCATCTAGCATGCATCTGCAGTGGTTCCAAAGAGGCCTGAGGGCTAAGACCGGACTTCGGGAAGGGCAGCGCACGACGGACATCAGAATGTTGGCGAAAACGGTCGATGTGCCGTCCGGTTTGTGTGAGGATTTTGTTACTTGGTAAAGCTCGACGAAGGGGCTCCTCGGCCGCTGATCGTGGTATGGAAGAGCGATGTGGTTGTCGTTGTGGTTCGTATCTCATGGTCAGTGAGTTTGGGGTAACTCTGAAACTGTATCCACATAAGGTATCCTTTCTTTGAGGGAAGCTGCAGGTCGATACTCTCGCTCTCGATACCAAGGGCTTTGTCTGCGCTCTCCCGCTGCAGCTAGCCGCCGCTGCAGCAGGAGAGTGCATGAGTTCGGGCGGTACTACCTAGAGGGATACTTGTAGCTGACGCCTCGCCTACGCGATGGATTCCTTCAGCGTTTGCGTCTGATATGATGGATCTAACAGCACCCGAAACGGTCGAGATGAGTACGCTTTCGAAAGTACCACTCCTGGGTCATGTCGCGTTACTGATCTTGCAACGCAGCAGTCCTTCCTACGCAGCCCACGTCACCGAGCATGGACGAGACATGCCACTTTCTCCGCTTACCTGCCGAAATACGCAATCACATCTATAGTGAGGTCGATGACGTGCGGCCAGACCTGCCATTCTTTCTAGAACTGTCCGGAACGACATTCGCTCTCGACGACGACTTTGATCGCGTCCGGATACCGCAAACTCGACTACTCGCAGTCTGCAAGCAAATTAGAGACGAGGTCCTTCCGATCTTCTACGGTTCCGCACTTTGGACCATCGACAATTGCGGTGGTGAGGTTGAGGAGTCGATTGTTGGTCCCGGTGCGGCGACAGAACTGCTTTGGTGTATTCGACGTGTGGTGGGCGAGTTTCAGGTCGTCGACTTGAACGATCATCGTCCTGAGAATGTCCAGGGGCAGGCGAAGGCTACGGGCGGGCTGACTTTGACGTATCCGGATTCCTGTTGCTGCCGCAAAAGCCACATACCACACTGCGGGTGCGTCTTCGAGCAAAGGGCGCGAGAGGCGGATGCAGGGACTGTGGGCTCGCCAGACGATCCGCCGGTAGTGCGCTTCTTCAAGTCATGGGCGGCATCGCCATCTGACGATGAGCGTGAGAAGATGTTGAGGAGTCCGTACAAGAAGTGCGAGAAGTGCGGTCAGCCGGAGACTCCAATGTGGTTGAAGCAGGATGAGTGTGGTACTGATACCACATCGCGACGTCGGGTTATGACTTGATGGCTGGTTTGGCTGGCGACCGATGGCATGAACGGCAAGGTGTTTGCTATGCTCGAAACTGCGTAGTGTAAAGCCTACATGATCGTGGCCGTGGAGCGTTGACTGTTCTTGACCTCTCATTAGGCCAGTCCAGAAGTAGGGTTCACCGTACGAATTTCTCCATCCGCATTTCCCCATGTCGTGCTTCAATTGGGTCGCTTCCCCTCCTGTTCGATAGTTACCACGATATGACACTGCCACTCCAACGCTTTTGGAGATCTTGTAAGACGGAATGACCTTGGCGATCACATGCAAGTTTTGTTCTCGTGACTGGACTTGGCACAACGCAACTTCACCTCACTCCCCAGCTTTGGTGTCGACTTCGACTTCAACCTCAAGTTGAAAGCCGCCATCAGATTTGTCGTACTCATCGTCGACCATGGCGAGAAGCCTGAAGAGGTTGAAGAAAAGTACACTTCCAAGCACGAGCCAGAAATTCTGCCAGCATACTGACGTTCTCGCCGCAGGGGTGTACACCCAAGACAAACCCAACGCGCAACATGGTCCCATACAAACATCCCGCCTCATATGCTTGCCTGCGGAGATTCGCAACTGGATTGTCGAATTGGTGGTTGAGAATTGGCCCGCCAGATTACGCTGTGTGGGTTTGCGCGAGAATCATGCCGTTGCTCATAACCCGCCTATCACGACATACTACCCCTTCCCACGGCAACCATCATTCGCATCAACGTGCAAGCAAATGAGACACGAAGTGCTCTCGATCTTCTTCGGCGCCAGGCGATTCGAGCTGGTCTCCCTCGACACACTCGGGGCTTTCGACCAAGTCAAGCTGGAGCGATGGACTAAGATCGCGAGGTCCTCTCTGTGGTATCTTCGCAAGGTCCGGGTGAATATGCATGCATCCTGGGCGTGGGAATACAAAATCGATATAGATGTCGAGCTGACGGACGCTGGCGAGCTGGTGGTCTCGCATTACTCGACATGTGGGGATAAGGGGAGCTATGTTCCTCCCTACGGGTTTTGCACGTGTATCATGGCTCGTCAAGCGCGAAAGGTCGATAAAGGCTATCTCGGATCACCAGAGGATGCGCCAATCATCAGGCTTCTCAAGACTTGGCTTGAATGGCGGCCAGCTACGGAGCAAGAGAGCATCGAACGCAACATTCAGTCGCGGCCATTTTTCTTCTTTTTCGGCGGCAACTCAGCCTCTCGCGGATATGTGGATGGAATAATGCCGTACACTTTCCAGTTGGTCGGTGGCCATGCCAATACGGTGAAAATCGAGCGGTCGCGATCACTGGAATGATACCAGCATTTAGCACTCAGGGACAGAGCTTGCTTTACTCGTCAACCTGAGCGTGATCTGCGGCATTGCTCCCAGCTGAAGATCGCCGAACAGGGTGGTTTGGTCGCTTACTGTAACAATCACATATCGAATGTCCTTCGCATCTCATTCGACTGCTCATCGCTTCTATTCTTGACATCTGCCAGCTCCCACAGCATTTCCGGCTACGATGTGTAGTGCTGGCAATGCTCCCAATGCCGTTCCCATGATAGCTGCGCTCAATCTTCACCCACCAGCCACCTCAACCTCCTTCCCCATATCTTTGTTCTCCCTCATCTCCTCCGTACTCATCAATCCACCGGGCAGCAAGTACAGGACATCCTCCCTCTTCCTACGCTGCTCCGGCTCAAACTGGCTCTTATCCAGCCAATACCCGATCTGCAGGTCGCATCTGATGCACCGCGCTGCATACCTCTTCTCAAAGCCATCATCAAGCTTGAGCACTATCGGTTCCGCATCGTCGACTGTGGATCCGGAGAGTAGGGCGGCGCCTGGTACTGGAAGGTCTGATGCGCTGAACTTGCATATTGCTGCGTGGTCGGCTTTACGCTTTGGAAAGGATTGGAGAGGGGTACGTGTTGCGACTACCAGCTCTGTGCAGAGGCAATGGTAGGTGTGTACCTCGCTTTCCGCCATGTTGGGCGTGGGAAACGCAGTATCGAACAAGTTCACGAATGTGAAGTCAGGTTTGGTATAGACGTTGCCAAGACCCAATCAAATGGTCTTCAGACGTGAGAGAGTCATTGGTTTACCGTACACATATACCAAGATGCCGAACTGCTTTTTGTGTGCTCATTGGTTCGACAACTAGAATTCGTCATACGGGTATGTTTGCAATCGCTAAGCTGTTCTGAGTATCAAGGCCAACCGCTCTGCCTTACCAACACCTCTTTGCACACCTCATGGTATCGCGATTCCACCAACGCGTGTCTCGTTCACAAGCTTGGCCTCCGCTGCCTCTACTTTATCCCGTGTAGCCATGCTTCCCCTTCAGCTCCCCAACCAACTTCACATACTTCGTCTGCGCCTCCTGTGGCTTCACACCCTCGTCGACGACCTTCTGCCAGGCCTTGCGCTTCGCTTTGCCCTACACGTCACACGACGTATCAGCCTCGTCTTCACCCACTCGGTGTACCAGGGGAAGGAGCAGGGAGCGTAAGGTACCTTCAAGTCAAACATGCCCGGAGCCTCCGACTTCTCGATCGGCGGGTCCTGGGAGCCTTGCTTGAAGAGGGCGTAGAGCTGCGGCGACACGTATTGGTTAGCCAATGTTGCGGCTGGAAGTGTTCTGGTGGGTCTTGGTGGGCTACCTGAAGCAACTCATCATCGCTGGGCTTCGCTTGCAGCTTGCGGCTGTCCTCGATCGCTTTCTTGAACTCGGCGGATTGTGTTGTCGGCATGGTGGCTGATTTTCTCGTGAATTTGGCTGCTGTTTCAATGACTTTCGGAGTCTCGTGTGCGGTCGAGAAAGACAAGTATAGTGGTTTGTTGAACTCGTGGACAGCTTTCGAGGTACATGTAGCCTGCAGGTGGGAAGCACGTAGTGGGGGATGACGTCTGTCGACCCTTACCCATTCATGAGGGTACACATATACCTTACACAAGCAGGCAGGTGATCTGTTCACTTGACCAGACCCCTTCATGTGCATCGCGCAGTGGATTGCAAAGTGGAGTCAACTCCGAATACTACAGTCCTATCCACGCTACCTCGCCACAGGTGTCCAATGCTTCTGCACCGTACCCGCCCCCTTCGTCTTCGCCTGCTGCTCCAGCGCCCTTTGCACAAGCATAAGACTCCTCTTCGACACCCGCACTCTACTCGCGAGCAGAGCTACGCCCGTCAACAACGCCAAAGCACCAGCCTGATGCGCAGCCGCCAAAGGCGTGGGAACCAGATACCACAGCGTGCTGATCCCCAGCACAACCTGCAGACTGACCAAATGCACAACTCCTAGCATACCCTTGCTCGCCTGTTTCGGCAATGTCGCGCGCACTCGTGTGTTGAACCGGGAGTATGCCCAAAGCGCGATGATGGCGGTGAATGTGCTGGTGGCGAGGATGCGGTGGTCTAGTTGCACCAGGACTGGATTCTCGAGCATGTTTCTCCAGACCAGGTCCTTTTGATCCGAGACGTGCGAGTAGAAAGGATCGAGCATTTCTCGCTTCGGGGGCAGGAGACCTTGGCCCATCCAAGGAAAGTCGTTGTAGATCAAGCCCGCATCGAGTCCGGCAACAAGCGCGCCAGACATGGCTGTGACGAATGTAAGGATGCTCAGCGCGGCGATTGTACGTTTGAATGGTCTGAGCTCTGGTCGTTGAAGCTGCTGTAGCAGTTTGCTGCCTTCCGCAGGGTTACTGACCAGACGGTGCTCCCTCAGTATGCCCAGTCCGTTCCACACCATTGCCAGATATGCAATGAATGCTGTTCCAAGATGCGCTGCCAGCCTGTACTGACTGACCCTAGGATGCTGTCCTTTGTCGAATAGATCATCCTTCAGCCCACTCTTCACCATCCACCAACCCAGCCCTCCTTGGAATCCAATTAGTCCGCAAATGCCGAGCAGCTTTCCTGCCATCCCTCTGCTGACCCTCTTCCGCACGATAAAGTACAGCGTTGGAACCAGAAACGTTATCCCAACTACACGTCCCCACAGTCGATGCGTCCACTCCATCCAGTAGATCTGCTTGAAGTCCTCCAACACCATTCGTGAATCTAGCATCCTGAACTCCGGGCTGAGCTTATAGCGCGCGAACTCTTCCTCCCATGCTGCCTCGTCCCGGGGTGGTAGCGATCCTGTTACAGGCCGCCATTCTGTAATGCTCAGCCCAGACTCAGTAAGCCGAGTCAAGCCGCCGAAGACGACAATCCCAAATACACTGGTGGCGGAGGCGAGGAGGAAGTACGCCACGCTCTTGCTCGAGACATCCGGGAAAGAAGAGCGAGAGGCAGACTGTTTTGTGTGTGTGGCCGCGGCTTGTGATATGCGTTGAGATAATGCGCCAAGTGGAGAGCTCGTGGACTGAGTTGTAGGCACTGTTGCGCTGGATTGATGCCGTAGCTGGCGTGGCTGCTTGAAGGCGTCTAGGAACGGTGATCGTTTTGTCGAAGTGAAGCGGATGTTCGTCTTCGCCTGCTGATGGAGGCATCGGCGGCAGACGAAGGCATCTTGGGAGAAGAGGCGGCTGGCTTTGAGTGCGAGTCGAGTCCGCAATGGCGAGATGGCGAGGGGCGACGCCATTGCTGGTTGTTGTGAGACGTAGAAGAGAAGATATGGGACTGAATGCTGAGGTAAATGTCCCTGTCATCGACCGGTTCGACGATCAACCAACGGCGTCTAAGCAATATATGGTTAGCGCCGTTCAAATTTAGTCGCCGAGCTCGCAACGTCACTTCCAGCTCGTGCAACATGTCCAAGTATACAAACTTCAGGACAAACGGAGACGCGGCTGTGTCGGTCATACATCTGGTCATGTCGATGAGATCAGGATTGCCTGCGAAGAGAGCGTCGTGAAACATCCTTGCAACTTTGGTAGTCTGGACTTGCCTGCGAGGACCCTGTAGCCACACCTCGACCTCCCCCACCATACGGACGCATATAGACCAGCTGATACCTGCTCGCGTGTCCTCCTATCTCTGCCCACTCATGAAGACGTCCCTTTGATCTTTAGTCCTGGCAGACATGGACGATGAGAGCAACTCCGAAACACCCTCGTCTTCGTCGACTTGGGGCTTCTACGATGCACGAACCGGAGCTTCACCGCAATCATCTGGATTACGGCCTCGCCCGAGGCCAAGCAGGACAACCAGTCTGCCACGAGCACTCTACTCGGCCGGAACTACGTCCATCTTTGGGGGCTCGGAGGCAACGAATACGCCCTCGATCCACCGCGATGAACCTGCAGTTAGACCACCTGCACTTGCTATTAGCCCACCCAGCCAGGAAAATATTCATCTCTCGCAACCAGCTCTATCAACACTCCCAAACCCTATGAAACGGACGGAGAGCTGGTATCATGATGACGATGCGCACCACCCTGGCAGCAGCAGCCGACATCTTCCTCAAGTAGAAAAGGATGCAGACGATCCAAACTCGCCGCCAGCATCGTCTCGAGCCGGCATTCCGAGGGATGGATCTACAACTCTTACGACTCTGAGCCGCCTCTTCGCCGTCCAAGCGGCCACCTCACCTAGTACTTCACGCAACCCATCCTACAACCACCAGTCCAGGCCAGTCTCCAGCTACACCCGTAGTCTCCAGTCTTCAGAGATCGCGAATCTCCCTTCCCACCTTTACAGCCGTGGACTACTCGAGGGTCGTCACTCCGATATCACCGTCCACGCATTTGGACAGGCGTACAAGCTGCATCGCATCATCCTTGACCGAGCACCTTTCTTCCGCAGCGCGTTGAGCGAACCCTGGCTAGAATCATCCGCCCGGGACACGACTATACGCCCTGAGGATGTTGATGGCTCAATCACACAAGCATCCTTCGAACTTGCACTCAAACGACTGTATGGCTGTAGCGAGCCGGCTGAGGAGAGCCGCGATGCTGTCGGTCTGTTCGCTACGGGGTGCTGGCTGGAGATGCAAGACCTCATCGAGTCTTCCGTCGAAAGCATGCTCCGCCAGATGGCTCCGGTTACGCTCGCTCCGCTTATCAGGCTGGTGACCAACAACTACTACGGCCGCGCAGGCGACAAGGTCCTGGCCTCTGCGAAAGCAATGCTGTGCAGAGATGGCTGGGGCATGCCACTACGATACTGGGATGGCATACCGGGTGACATCATTCGCGAAATCGTAGGCGGAGACGGCTTCTTCATCGATGGAGAGTGGGATCGTTGGGCACTCGCCAAGCACATCCTGGACCGGCGTCTGAAGATTAAAGCTCTTGAGGCCGGTCTGGTCGAGCCGGGTACGACGAGGAAGGTCTTGAGGGCGCCAGATTCTGCCAGCTTGATGGCTGTCCGCTTCGATGGTGTCTACCGCCGCAACGGCATGGGAAGCGGGAGAGGGGTGCCAGACAACCTGCATCGCTGGATCAGCCTATACACGCATCCTGACATCGAGCCTATATTGGTGTTGCTCGATGAAGGCATCCATTACGTGCATCTGGACTTTGAGCAATTGCAGTATATCAAAGACACCAAAGATGTGCTTGGACTGCCGGTCTTGCCACAGAAAGTGATAGGCGATGCTCTTTGGCAGCAAATGGAACTGCGGCAGAAGGTTCTCAACGCTCGAGACGGCGAAATGGAACTCGGTATATCAGTCAGCTGCCCAGACGATTCCACCGCCGAAGCTACGCGTGACACGACCATGAACATTACTACGCCACTTCCGCCCACGCCGCCTGCTCAGATTATGGACCCCTTCTCCAAAGGTAAACAGCCTGCAGCCTCGTCCGCTACCTCGATTCAACCTGAATTGACTTCGAAGTCTTCCGGTGACGAGGACATCGCTAGCGACTCTTGGGACGCCAACGGGAAGCCGCGCAAGTTCTGGATCCCGACTTCGGACTGCAACATCGTCATGGGCGGCAATGCAGATCCTGTGATCGCCACTAGCAACAATACCACACTGCAGCGACACGCGAGTCGCTTGTCTGCAACTCTAGGGCCGGAAGATGTACAATGGATGGCTGATTTCGGAGCTTCGACTGCCCAGCCTAGGCACGCACCAACGATGACAGGCACAGAAGCTGGTATCGGATCAGGCGCAGGTGAGCATGGTGTTGGGCAAGGTACTGCGGGCGCGGCAGATGTACGGTATACGCACTTCCCACCGTTCCGTTTCGCTGCCTCGTTCCCAAACCCAAGACTACTGAAAGAGAAGAAGAGAGTATACTCTCGCACGGTCTTCTACGCTGGAAGCCTATGGAACATTTACATCCAGAAAGTTGCTTCCACCCGGTCGAAGCAGTTGGGCGTCTATCTACATCGAGCAAAGGAGCGAGATGCCGAGGAGGTCATACACAACACGGCCGGACTCGCCCAAGGAAGTGTGGATGAGAGGATCGGCATGTTGGAACGAGAGATGATTCTGAGGTCCGAAAGACGAGACAGAAGGGATGAACGGCGAAGGACGACTGTTGGTAGCGATGGCGCAGACACAGATGGCGCTGATAGCCTTGGTAGTGCCGGCGAACACGACACTGTGCTGATCGGCGCCTCAGACGGACGGCCCAGCCTAATGCGTGACCTGCTCAACCGAACACGACCTAGCACCGCGACTCAGCGCCCACGTCGCTCCTCCACGCACGCTCCTATCTCCACCACCAATACCGACACGATCTTCACTCCGGCCACCGACCCATCGGCAACCGATACCGAGGACAGCGACAACGAAAGCCCGATCGGCCCATCGTTATCAGCGCCATTCTCACACCCTCACCAGCAGACGAAACGTCCACACATTCCCACTTTACCCCCTTACGTCGATGCCAGACCAACCATCAAAACGTACTTCAAGATCTACTCGCCCAGCAGAGGCGGCAGAATGCTGAGCGTGTACGAGAGTGCTCCAGACCGGTTCAACTTCAGCCAGAGCTGGGGCTGGAAGAGCAGTACGCTTATGCTTGATGACGGGTTGGACGGGGAAGATATGGATGTTGGTGGGGAGGGAGCAGGACTTGATGGAGACGGGAAGAATGGTAAGGCTAAGGATGGGCGGTTGAGGTTTATGGTTGTTATTGGGAATATTTGAGGATGGGATTCATCGTTCTGAGCGTGTGTTTGAGTATTGTGCGAACTAATGACAACTGGGTAAACATCGAGAGAAACCGGCTGGCTATAGTCACGGCCCACCTGCTGCAACACTTTAGTTCAACTCGAGTAGATGAGGTCGCGGTCGAGCTGCTGGTTAGGCACTGGAGCTGGCTCAAGCACCAGCGCGAGATCTTTGAGATGCTACACATTCGAAGATATCTTATGCGGAGTAATCTCGCCATTTTTCCTCTCGTAGTACTTCGCATCAATGTGCACCTGGTCCGCCACCTCAAGCTCAGTACCCGCCTACCCATAACTTCTCGTTCTTGCGCAACTGCCGAGCCGCCCAGGACACGAAATTCTCGATGAGGCGGCGGTAGGGGTTGGTTCCTGGCACCGCACGGAAAGCACGAAGGCTCCTCGCTGGGTATTCACCCGATCAGGAAGGTGGTCTTACCAGCTCGATCGAAGTTCACCTCCCCCCATTCGTCCTCCTCCGAAACTCTCTCCTCTCCCTGGAGGATGAGTAATGCTCTACCGACTTCATCGTACAACAGGTGGCTAGATGGCCCCAATGAAACTTCGGAGCTCAGCTAAACAAAGGCTGGGATGGGCGTGATGCAAATGCGCCTAGAACCTCTATGTCAGCAGTATGCGCATTTGCAATAATGCTTGTCCTCATCTGATTCCATCCATCTCAAGCTGAGACCGCACCGCCTTTTACTTATAGCCAACCGTACAGATACATAAAGGTCTACAGCGAACAAGGCCTCCGAGAAACTTCATCTCAAACTCACTGACGACTTCAAGCCAACAAGCAACAATGGCCAATATTTTCCTGCAAGACCTGCCGTTGCATCAAGGCGAGGAGGACATGATGAAGGTCATGCATGCCCCTAACATGGGCAACCCAACAGTTCCAGCACTTTCTCCTCAGCTGGCAAACCATATGCAGATAGCACCGCTTATAGCCATAGGAACACTCGACAAGGAACGGCGGCCGTGGACTACACTCTGGGGCAACGGCGACAAAGGCTTCGCACGACCAGTCGGACAAGACATCATCGGCATTCGGACGCCAGTAACTGGTCAACATGATCCAGTGATCGAAGAACTATTTGGCAAGGAAGCCAAAGGTGACATCATCCGCGAGGAAGGAAAGGGCCGCATGGTAAGCGGCTTGACGATTGATCTAGAGACCAGGAAGCGCACGAAGATGTACGGACGAATGGTTGCAGGTGCTCTCAGCATTAGAGAGGACGAAGCTACCGATCATGAGGAGCATGTCGCGGAAGTCCAGCTGGTGCTGAAGATTGAGCAGAGTCTCGGTAACTGTCCGAAGTACCTCAATAAGAAGCACATGGTCGCTGCTCTTGCCAAACCACAGCTTGTTTCAGACTCCATGAAGCTGCCGCAACAAGCGCTGGACATTATTGAGAAAGCCGACCTCTTCTTCATCTCGAGCTCACAGCATGATCAGGACATGGACACAAATCACCGCGGCGGTCCCCAAGGATTTATGAGGGTAGTGTCGAACGACGAATCTGGTGCCGTGGTTGTATATCCTGAGTACTCAGGCAATCGACTCTACCAAACTTTGGGAAATCTGTATTTGAATCCATTAGCCGGCATTTGTGTTCCCGACTTCGAGACTGGCGACATGCTCTACTTCACCGGAACCACAGAGATCCTGGTTGGCAAAGACGCGGCTGCACTCCTACCTCGTTCGAATCTCGCGGTGAAGCTCAAGATCACAGCGGCTCGGTTCGTTGCCAATGCTCTACCGTTCAGAGGCGTCGAAGGAGAACGCTCGCCGTATAATCCCAATGTCCGCTATCTACCATCGGAGAAAGCTCCCACCTCATCGCAAGATGCTGAGCTCCAACAAGCGACCCTCCTTAGCCAGACGAAACTAGCTCCCTCAATCTCGAGATTCAGGTTTGCATTGCAGAACGCAGCGTCATATAAACCAGGACAATACGTGACGCTCGACCTATCGGAACAGCTAGACCAAGGTTATTCGCATATGCGCAACGACGACCCTCAAAGCATCAACGACGACTTCGTGCGTACCTTCACTGTCAGTAGCTTGCCCGGCGCTCCACCCGATCCTGTCAGAAGGCTCAAGGACGACGAGTTTGAGATCACTATCCGTAAAGTAGGCGCTGTTACGAATCACTTGTTCCGCCATCTCGGAAAAGAGAGCAGAGAGCGCGGGATGCACGAGCTGGAAGTCGGTGTCAAAGGTTTCGGCGGTGAATTTGAGATCCAGCAGGAGGGTGATGAGAGAATATGTTTTATCGCTGCTGGCGTTGGCGTTACGCCGGTCTTGCCTTCACTCTGGTCGATCGACTATAGTAGGCTGAAGGTGTTGTGGTCGGTACGGAAAGCGGATATAGGACTGGTAAAGGATACGATCGAGCGGCATCATGAACTGCTGCAGAGTCTAAATCTGTTCGTAACAGATGCGGAGGAGGGCGTTACAGAGGTCGAGGAGTTGAAGAGCATGGGCGTAAACGTGCAAGCACGCAGGATGGCCAAGTCGGACTTTGATCTGGATTTCAGCAAATACTACCTCTGCACGCCGGTACCGTTGAGGAAGCAGCTTCAGGAGTGGCTGCCAGGGAAGAGTCTTGTCTTCGAAGACTTTAATTTCTGATTTGAAGAGAGCCTTGCAGAAAGATCGTGGTACCGTCGTAGCTTAGCATCTTCTTGACTTAGGATCGTCTTGCTTACGCCCGCCCTGCTCATGATCATGCTAGTCAGGCTCGTCGTTCTTGGGCTTGTCTCGCTCCAGATCGTGCTCGTCATGCTCGCGCTCGGCTCTCTGCCCGCAGCTCTCCGTTGGCGGCTACGGCTTCGAGGCATCTTGAGGCGTAGGGGTCGGCGATGCTGGTTAAATTGCTGCGGTGAAAGAGGGAATCGCCGTCTCATTTGCGCGAAGTATAAGCCTGCTCTCGGGTGGGACACCGTACTGAAACCATCGTCTCCGCAGAATGAACTCGTGATAAGTGGCATGTTCGCCGCTCTGTGCATCTTTTGACCTTCGAAGATTTCGATTTCACGATACCTGCTGTTGATATATATGCAACATTATGAGCGCAATTGGCTCTTTGTGGCGGTGCGAAGACCATGGTGCTTTCTTGCTGCGCTTCTTCTCTCCCATATGCACTGATACCCAGTCCATGCCTCACTCTCATCCATCAATCAACGCAGCTTCTACCATCCATCGGACTCCTCTCTCCCGTGCGTAGTTCGAGCGATGTGCTTTCAAACTTCAGTCGTGTTGCGGCAGTTATTCAGCTCGTCCATCGCTCGCTGCAGCTTCTCCATCTCAACCAGCAGTTCCTGACGACGGTGCTCACGGGCAGCATCCTCCGCGAGCAATTCCGAGCAGTACTCTGGAACGGTGTAGTGAAGTCCTTCGAGTAGCTTCAGGCCGAGCTCCTGCTCGAGTGGACGCATGAGCCCGAACTCCAGCTTCATCGTCAGGTTCGACTGCATGCGTGCACAAGCGATCTCGTAGTAGGCCAACGGCACAACCATCGCCTCAATCATGTCTTTCTCAACGTCAGGGCCGAGAGTGCTGTCGACCCACTTCTGATCCTCAGCTCTCTTCTTGCGATCCTCGCGAGTCGTAAACCTCGTCTTCTTGCTGTCGGATTTCTTTGCGTCGTCGTGATCAAAGTACTCGTTGACGCGGCGAAGGGTCCTGGCTTTGAAGAGGAACGCATGCTTGGCTTCTTTCTTTGCGCGAAAGTTCTCCTCATCGGTAAGGATTGGGAGGTGAAGTTCACGGGCCACATCATCGTTGATGGCCTTCTTCTCTGTCTTGAAAAGGCCTGTGAAGACCGTATGAACGATGGCCTGTACCTGACGGTAGAGCTTTGTGCCTTGGCGTATGGACAGGGTAGTTTGGACGAAGTGTTGCAGGTTCTGAGCGATCAACTGCTCGATGCCATCCAGTGCCTTCTTGAAGATGGAGCGGACGGCGGCTAGGCATCGAAGCGACAAGGCATCGGTGACCTCAGGAGAAAGTCCACCCGGGAGACCTGCTCGATTGCCAGATTTGTACGCGTCTCGAACTTGGGCAAGGGTGAAAATGGTTGGGCCGGTAACGGCACCGTCTCCTTCGGGTTTGGCGCCCTTGTGTGGCAGGTTCCTTCCTCCACTGCGAGGTTGAGTGCGAATCGCAACGCCATTCTCACCTTTGCGGGCCTTCGCCGATTGCGACGTGGGTGCCGGTGTTGGGCAGGGTGACGCCTCCGGTGTTTCGTCGTCGGAGTCACCAACGCCGTACGCTGGAGCTTTGAAGTCCGGTGAGACCAGGGTTAACTGTGGGCGCGCCGCTTTGAAGTCTTTCCTCAACTCATCCAGGATGCGTCTGTATTCATCGCGGAAGCCGTTCTCCAGTCGCCCGCCTTTGATGTTCTTCGCTACACATTGCACAACGTCACCCACTGCGCTGTGAACTTCAATGCAAGGCGCACCCGATTTCTCTGGGAAGCCTGAAAGCTCATGTGTGACTTCTCTGAGCTTGTTGTCGATGCGCAGGCTGATCTGTGGTAAACTTGGATGCATTAGCATTTTCGCACAGCATGAAATATAGGCAATGTACTCACCAGTCCAGGATGTGCGCAGTCAGCTTCTGGGATAACGCGCTCTGTAGGTTCCAGATGCCGAAGCGATCGGTGAAAGGCAATTCGGACCACGGCTCGCCAGCAAAAAAATGCTTCTCGGCCTCTCTAGCGTTCTCGTGGGTGATGGTGCCGCTGTCAAGGTCGTCTTGGGAAAGCTGCTTGGTAACGTACCAGCCATGCCGGAGTCGCCACTTGCCGCCGCTGAGCATGCTCTTCGCTCGTGCGAGCCCGGCACGATCCACCAGATCTGGCTTCGTAATAACTCCAATGCAACGATCTGGTGCATTGTTCATATTGTCTCCCCTTATGAGACTGAAAGCTTTACAGTTCTCGACATCGACGTTCGTGGCTACGGCAAGTAGGACAATAGCCTTATCCTCCTTGACGTAGGTTTTGAGAAGCCGGTCAACGAAGTCAACTAGATGCTGGTCCTTGGGATCCTCGACGACGTTGATGGTTCCTGGTAGATCGTATCTGCTTGATCGTTAGCTCTTGAACTATAAGAACCTGGGGTGGATAGCTTACAGTGACAATTCAGGCAGTTTTGGTGAGGCAATCTCAAGACGGATTATGTTTGGTGAGAAACTGACGTCTGGTTGCTGCTCCATGTTGTTTGCCTTCCGTATCCCGTTTGGGTCCTTGTGTGGGCTGAGGACAGCGATCTGAGCGAGACGCAGAACCCTCTCCAGATCACATTGATCCGTCACCATGTCAAACACCTTGATCTCGGGCGTGATGAGCTTCGGCCACGTCGGTGTGTTGGGAGCAGTGGAATAGGCATATTTCGAAACAAGCGACACCTTGCAGGACCATTCACCATCGGAAGTAGTGGTGACAAGCTCGAAAGGGCAACGAGTGCATGTGCCGGAACTGCGAGGCAACGAGATATCGCAGATTGCTTCGATCACAGAGCTTTTGCCGTGGCTCTGGTCACCTGCGACCACAATTTTCGGAAGAGAGGGAAGAGCGGAATCGATTCCAAGGGCTTCGAGCTTCTGGATTGTCTTGATGAGCGTGCGTGGCATGACGAAGGTGGCTGTTGCATCATCGGGCGGTGGTGCTGTACACATGTTAGTTTACGATCATTTCATGAGACTGGAATAGCACATACGGCTGGTGGTGTCCTCGTTTTGATCCTCGGCAGATTCGCCGTCACTGCCATTGAGCATACCGAAATCGTCGTCGGCATGGATGGTGCTGCCGGAGTCCGGTACGGGGAGGCCTCGCACCTGAGGCGGAGTGGCGAACGACTCCATCTCTGATGTGTCGTTGTTCACCTCGTTCGTGGAGAAGTCGGTGTTCGTTAATTCGTGCTTGACTCTTGGCCTTGTGCCAGTCATAGGCAAGTCAGCCAGCAAGTTGAAGATATAATGGTTTGATGAAGTGGTAACGTGTCCAAGATGATTCCAATGAAGTGACGTTGCTCAGGCAACAACGCTTGCAGCACGTAAGCAAGAGAAGAGGAAGTGAAGTGAACTCATGGGGAGCGGCGAGTCGAGTGAAACTTGCGAACAAAGTTGCGGATGAGGGAGTGACTCTGTGAACCTTGGTGGAATGCGAGGCTCATAGATTGAACGGTAGAGAGGGCATGCTTCGAAAGAAGTGACAGTGAGTGTCGAGGGAAGTCATACTTATAGCCGTTCAAGGTCACGAGGCCTGTTACATGTTCTCCAAGCTCAGATCTGCTGCTGAACGACCTCACCTCATCACCGGAAACCAAATCTAACGCCGAGAGACTTGTGAAGCATCTGCGACGGCAGCAATTTGACGGCCACCTCTGTCCAAGGTTGTCGTTCTGCACTGCTCCGGAACAGACTAAGCCAACACAGCGGATGGAGCCGGGAGTTGAAACACTTCTCACAGACGAGGCGGCAAAAGTGCATAACGAACGGGGTCAGCGTTGAACATAGCGAGCAGGGAGAGTTGTATGAGTAGACGAACACATTCAAAGGCTTCACGATGCATTCGCTTGGGCGGATCCGTTGTCTCCTCGTCGTCTTCCGTCCAGCGAGCATATCCGTCATTGAAACACGTTTCACAGGAGCAGAGTGGACCGTGAGAGCAGTGGAGAACGACAACGACGTCCGGTCGGTGATCGAGAGGTTCACAGACTCCCACAACGGCCTACGTTATCAACCAAATGCCCACATTACTCCAGAGGCTTTTCTCGGGGGTAGTGTGCTGCTAAGTCCATCGTAAAAGCTCGACCAAGAAGCATCGCGTGCACCAGCCATCGACACACTCGTCCGGTGGGATGGCTTTATCTGCATAAAGTGAAATTGGTCTTGGAAGTGAAGTGTGGATTGCGTTCGAGGTGGAAGAGACGTGAAGTCCACGTGAAGGAGGACTCGGAAACTAATGCAGGCACGTGGGACTGATCGGCGCTAGCTACACCGAAAAGTGACCCAAGCGCCAGCAACGTAGCACATGGACGGTAAAAATTGTTGACAGCTCTCATCTTCGAATTTGAACGGTACAATTGGCTTGTTGATTGCTCAGGGTGCTCAACATTGGCACCGAGGCTTGCAACCCGAACGAAACCAATCAAAGACTTGACAATGGCGTCGCTACAAGTTCCGATGCGTGGTGGGAAGACTGGCAAGACGTCGGCCGTGATATTAGTGAATACATGGTAAGGATCAAAGGCTCAGCGACAAGTATTGACCTATTTGAAGGTTGGTGGACCATCGCGAGGAACAAGGTTTCGACCGCTGTCTCTCGATCTCCCAAAGGTAAGCAATTCGACGCAGCAGTCCGACGATATGAGTATCCGCTGAGTCAAAGTAGCCTCTCTTCGAAGTCGCCGGTATGACAACTCAACCTCCAATAATCTACAACCCCCAATACTAACGCCCCCAGGCCACCCCATCATCTCCCACTGCTTCGCCGCCATCACCCGCGTCCTCGAGATCCGCGAAGTCTTCATCGTCGGCTACTACGACGAAGCCGTCTTCCGCGACTTCATCAAAGACTGCGGCCGCACCCACCCCTCCATCTCCGTCAAATACCTCCGCGAGTACCAAGCCCTCGGTACCGCCGGCGGCCTCTACCACTTCCGCGACCCCATCCTCAAAGGCCGCCCCGACCGCTTCTTCGTGCTCAATGCCGATGTCTGCTGCTCCTTTCCGCTGGAGCAGATGCTCCGGATGTTTGAGGAAAAAGATGCCGAGGCGGTGATATTGGGGACGCGGGTGCCGAATGAGGCGGCGACGAATTTCGGGTGCATTGTGTCTGATGCGCACAGCAAGAGGGTGCTGCATTATGTGGAGAAGCCGGAGTCGCATATTTCGAACTTGATTAATTGTGGTGTCTATCTCTTCTCGACTGAGGCCATCTTTCCGAGCATCAAGAGCGCGATTAAGCGTCGCTCTGATCGACCAAGGCTGGTCAGCTACCCGTCCTCTGAAACGCTGGACAACCAGTACCTCCCACCTTCCCGGGATGACGACGACGATGATGATGGGGAGAAGAATCAGATCATCCGTCTTGAGCAGGACATTCTCGGGGACCTGGCAGATAGCAGACAGTTCTACGTGCTCGAGACCAAGGACTTCTGGCGCCAGATCAAGACTGCTGGGTCTGCGGTGCCGGCTAATGCGCTCTACCTCATGAAAGCGTTCCAGCAGCAGTCGGAGGAGCTCGCGAAGCCTTCTGCTACCATCTTGCCACCAGTTTTCATCCATCCGACTGCTCACGTGGACCCGACTGCAAAGCTGGGCCCGAACGTGAGTATCGGTCCACGTGCGATCGTGGGCCCGGGCGCGCGGATAAAGGAGTCTATCGTACTCGAAGACGCCGAGATCCGTCACGATGCTTGTGTGCTCTACTCGATCATCGGCTGGAGCAGTCGTGTCGGCGCGTGGGCGCGTGTCGAAGGCACGCCGACGCCGGTTCGCGAGCACAGTACTAGCATTGTGAAGAATGGGGTTAAGGTGCAGAGCATCACGATTCTGGGCAAGGAGTGCGTGGTGGCGGATGAGGTGCGCGTGCAGAACTGCGTGTGCTTGCCGTTTAAGGAGTTGAAGAGGGTACGTTAATTCCAACTACATTAATGATTGTGATGCTGACAAGATGATCAGGACGTTCAAAACGAGGTCATTATGTAAACGCCGGGCAAAGCCGATGCATCGAGCGAGGCAAGACATCGAGGGGGTCAAAGCATAGATATTGCACATGGCATAGCTGGCGAATGAGCTCAGTGGCAGCATAGTAATGACAATGATGAACAACGTCCCCACTCTCCATCGTATTGACATCTCCTCGTGGCTCGAAGAGCCCTCTCGTGGCCTTCAGAAGTTTTCGCTATGTTCGAGAAGACGCGTGATCTGGTTGTCTTTCGAAGACAGTAACCATGTAAGGTATACTCTAGGAGTGCTGAGAAGCTAAGGGCTCTCGTAGACAGCGATATGATCACGATCTCAGCATGAATACACCAGCAGCACGATTGTATCTTCGAGAACATCCTGTGAGCTTGCATGAATGATGTGAATCTCCTACGAAGCAGTCGAAAACAAAAATCATTAGCTAACTCCATGAACGTTCTCGCTAAATCATTGTTCGTGAGGAGTAGTGGTCGTAAGGTCATGTATCGTCGTGAGTCATGTCATCCCATCCCCATCCATCTGTTCCTCTGAATTCGCATAGCCGGCCGTGTTGCGCAGCAAGAATCACAGTCGTGACGTGGGCGGCTAATAGTAGCAGTGTTCTCCGCGGGTCGAAGGGAAGTAAGCCAAGGTCCAAAGCAGCCACTGCGAGGAGTGGGTATAATAGCCACCGACTCGTCGCGAAGGGTGAACAAGGCCACGTAAGTGATACAAGCTTGCCGAGGAAGAGAGTGGTGCGCAGGAGAACCAGTGTGATCGGGTGGTGAGCGAGGTGGAGTATTCGAGAAGTCGAGGTTCGAGGCGCTGGTGGAGCAGGAAGCATGAGTCGCGGGCTCTGTGGCGGTGATTTTGTCTCTTCACTTGGTGGAGGTAAATCCACATGTCGTGGTCTGCGGATGATCTCCGAGCGTTCCAGTGGGCTCGTAGGAGTGGATGTGCGTCGTTGCGAGCTCCTGCTTCGTCGCCGAGCCGGAGACTTAGGTCCTGGTCGTACATCATTGTCCGAGATGCGGCGCGGTAACGAAGAGAGGCCAGGACCACTGACAAAGGCTTGGTTTTTGTTGCGACTGTGGGGAGAGGGCCTCGAGCGCGGTGAGTCGACGTTGGAGACGCGCGAGCTATTCTCTTCGAACAGCGGTGAGCCTGCTGGTTCTCCAGGATCGACACCACCGTTAATGCTGGTAAGTATATCCTCAGTACTGGGGCGTTCGTTCGGATGAACAGAGAGCAGTTTTCTCAGGTACTTGTAGAGCTCCTCGGGCAAGTCTGGCCTCGCGCGTCGCTTATCGTTGAAGCCAGACCACTTCAATATCTCTGCTCGCAGCTCATCCATATCTTCGTTCTCTTCGTTGATGTCGTCAGCCATGCTGTACGGAAGGCGGCCGAAGCACATGAAGTAGACGATCATGCCTAATGAGAAAATGTCCGACTTCGCGGTAAATTGTCCGAACCTGCCGTCTGCAGGGTTCTGCTGCAATACCTCAGGCGCGCAGTATGAGATCGTTCCGGTAGCGCCACTGGAGCCTCGCTGAGTACCGGCGGCTTGTACTTCGCCAAAGTCTGAGATAAGGACAGTTGAACGGTTGCCAGACTTCTGTATAAGACAGTTGGCAGGCTTGAGGTCACGGTGAATGTAGCCCTTGCTGTGGAGATGGTGAAGTCCTGAGGTGATGTCGCGGAAGAAGGAAAGGATCTCCTCAAAAGTGAGCTGGCTGGGACCGTGCAGCTGGCTCATCAGTGGCTCCATCTCGCCTCGAGAGTGACGCCGAACACGCTCTTTGAGTTTCTCTTTGGAATCATTGTCTGGCGCCTTCGGTCCCATGACATGAGCATGTAGGTCGCCGCCGATGCAGTACTCCTGGAGAATAAACAGATGAGGGATACTTGGGCCAAAATCAGATGATCGGTAGTGTTGCACCCACACCCAGTGGTATGGCACCAAGTTCTTATGTGGAATCCTGCGGAGTATCCTCACTTCGGTGAGTGCTTTGTTTAACCAATCGTGATCGTTTCCCACAGGTATACGTTTGCAAGCGAACTGTCCGAGTGAGATACGGTCCAACACGTGCTCAACGAGAAGAACAACACCATTACCGCCGCGGCCCAGCTCCCTGATTTCTCGGAAGTCCCGCTCATAAGCACCCTCATTGAAGGCTGAGCTACTGATCCCTTCCTCGGCGAACGTAGCGGGTGCGCTGCTCACGAACTCTGGGCCAGGTGGCGGTCCATGAGCACCACTGACATCCCTCGAACGACCAGATCTGAGCGCAGCTGGGGTGAACCGTTTGAAGGGAGTAGAAGAACCTGAGCCAGCAGGTGATTGTCGCCGACTCTCAGCTAGCAGGTCGAAGTAGTCCGATTTCACGAACGACTCATTGTTTCTGGACCCAGGTCGGCCTCGCCGGTCGCTGGTATCGCTCTCACGTTCGTCGTTTCTCCATGGTCGGCGACAGGTTGGGCACTCGTTGAGCTCGACTGCGTCTTCCGAAGCGTTGCGCACTGTGAGCGAACGCGACTGTGCATCGTAGACGACGACATCATTTCCTCGGCGGCTGCGAGGATGTTGTGAGCAATGAGCGAGAACGCAAGGTTGTGAGGACGTACAGCACTATCTCTCCACCACGGTAGGGATAAGGTATCAGTGACATCTGCTGTGGTGGCGTGTTGGCCATGTCTGCAGCCAGTAGATGCTCATATTCACGCTTCTCCTGCGCGTCTGCCCAACTTTATGCTAGGTTGTTGGATCTGGCGGAATCAACCAAGATGCAGCTATGGGTCGTTTGTGAAAACTTCCAGCATGGAAGAAAGTGTCACAGATGAGATCTTGGGGGAGTCATCGTGTGTGTAGCACGTGTGGAAGTCCGGTAGTGGTCTCACGATCTTGGGCTAGATGCCTTGGACTTAGAATGAGGCACGGCTCGGTAGACTTGCCTCAGCAGAAGAGGGTTGTTGATTCTTGTTTACGCAGGTCGCGCTTTGCTGCAACGCATTGGAGAACAGCAGCAACATCTCACGTATCCGTTGGAAAGCACGACATTGCAAGGGAGGCATCAATCGGTTCAAACAATCCATTGTATCTCGGAGACGCACCCAGCATCCATCCACGAACAGCAAGCAGGCAAGCAACTCAGCACCGTATCATATCCTCGAGACACCCCAGATACCGGCTCGAGGTATGCCTTCAACCGTCCCGTTTCTGTGTCTACATACCCACTGACCAAGTTGTATACAGATGGCGACCACGTCATCTCGCGCGAACCTCTTCCGCCAGCTCGGCGGCCGCAAAGCATCGAGCTCGCCACAGCCAGACCACTACGCGACGGCCAACGAGGGCGCAACCGAGACGGGCTCGTCTTTCGATCCCGTATGACCTTTCCATCCTCTCTGTCACCTGTCACACCTGCTGACACTTGCTTCAGGCAAATGACGCGATCCACTCCACCGCACAGATGCCAGACCTCAACACACAACAACGCCTCCCCCAACAGCCTCACATGCGCCTTAACTACGACGAGTTTACCGATCGCGTGTCAGAGTCTGGGAGCGACGGCAGCGCGGAGATGAGCATTGAGCTCGGGCGTGGAGTGAAGAGAGGCACCTCAGAGAAGGACGACAGCTTCGTCGCGAACCCTGTCTTTAACATGGGCAATGGCAGCATGTACGAGCTGGTCGAGACACCACCGATTAGGTCGCGCGCCGTCTCCAGGAAGACCGACGATGGCTTGAGACGCGAAGCTTCGGTCCGTCGAGCCATCTCAACCACCCACAACAATGCACCACTGGCACCTAAACCACGATCCTTGTCCGCAGCCATCCACAAGGCAGCCTCAGAAGACGGCACATCGTACCTCGAGGAAGTCACCGAACAATCCGCCACACTCAACACACGCAACACGCGCTTCACACGCGTCCGCGCCGCTCCTGCCAACGTGCCGGCTCCTTCACCACGCTTCGCGTCCGCTCCTGCCCAGATGACACCACGCAAGAACACAAATCGCAACGCGACTGCACAGTCGAACTCCTTCGTGCTGCCCGAACTGCCCGATATCACCGAGCTAGTTTCCGGTTCGCGCAAGGATGGGACACCAGTCTTCAATCAGAATACCAAGTCACGCTCGCGCTTCACATCAGCATCACACAACCCTGCAACAAAGTCGCCCTATCACCGTGTCGAGAGCATCACCGTGCCGGAGGATGAGAAGGCTATCTACGCCTCGCTGCAACTGCTTAAGGAGCGAGTCGACCAGCTGGAAATGGAGAAGTCAGAAGCACTCCGACTCGAAGAAGAGAAGGCCGATGAGATCATTTCACTGCGCCACCAAATTGCCCTGTCACAGCGTCGTCCTGACAGCGGACTCGGCTCTTCGGACGAAGATGGTAGCGACAGATGGAAAGCGGAAAAGGTGAAGCTCCAGGCATCGGTGAAGCAACTTCAGGAGCAACTGAACCGTGCCGATCGCAAGTTTGGCAACGCCGAGATCACCGTCAAGCGTGTCGTCAGGGAGCGCGATGAGCTTGTCACCCAGATTGGTGTAGCATACTACAACAACGAAGAGTTAAAGGCCGACAACGAAGCTCTTCAGCACAACCAGAGCACCCTCACTGCTCTCAATCAGGAGCTTCAACAGGAGGTTGATGCCTTGAGGCAGGAGAACCAGGAGCTGCAGATGCTGGTGGAGCAAATCCAACGCAGCCACGAGGCCGACGCACGCAACCGCGCCACGACAGAAGCCCGGCTGAAGCCCAAGGCCGACTCACACCAACTGACGGCGAGAGAGGTTAGGCAAGCTACCCGCCGTGTTCTGGAAGCGGAGAGCAGTAAGACTGCACAGAGCAAGGACACTAGATATCAGTCCGAAGGCGAAGCTGCTCGTCGCCGCTCACTAGGTGTCCTTGATGAAGCCACCCAGGACGATCTCGCGTCCCGTATCGCCCAGGAAGTCCGCAAGCATCACGACCAAGCAGCAGCAACTGCGACAAAGCAGAACAACGGAATCGCTGGTCTTCTTACTCGGCAGCAGGATGCTCACTCGACATCAAGGTCTCAGCAACGCGATGCCAGCATGCAATACTCTGCCTCCAACGCAAAGCGCACTGCATCCGGCCCGACCGCCACTGTCGACGACGAGGATACTACCACACATCTCGACTTCACCGCTATGAAGTCTCGCAACAATTCCAAGCGAGCATCCTTACCTGCCCCGGCCAAGCCGGCACCTCGATCAATTCACGGTGAGGACACACGCGATATCACAGTCTTGAGCCATATTACACAAGACGATCGCAACGTTAGGAACTTGCGCCAGCAGCTTGAGGAGGAGCGTATCGCTAGGCGCCATACCGCCCGCTCTACATCCGCTCCGGAGGGCAACTACCAAGCATCCGAAGCCAAGCCGCGCAAGTCGAGCATCAGGGAGGCTGGTCTCGGATCTGAAGCTGGGACGGAGCGCTTCAACCTTGAGGATTTGGTAAGAGTGACGAAGAACGTACGCGTGCAGTCGCCACACAGCAGCGACGTTTTCCAAGAACCTGCACAACAGCAGCAGAGCGAGGCAGGAGATACGTCGATGTTGAGCAACACCAGCCGTCGCCGCCGCCGAGCAGCTTCCGCTGATGAGGGCATGACTTCCGCGTTCATCCTGCCAGACATCACACTCCACAATACTGCTCACTCGGGCATCAAGCACGACACAGCCAACTGCACCTACTGCCCTCACGTCGGCCAACCCGTCAGCTTCCCGACCCCAGTGCCAGTCACAGACCGCACTGAAGACCTCGACATGACCACCGCCACCGTCCGCCCCTCGGAGCCACCACACATTGCCCTCGCCACCGTGATCAAGCAATTCGAGGACGAGATCAAACACCTCAAGATCGAGCTGGCCGTCAAACACCGCATGTACAGCACCCACGACCCAGCCCTCGCCATGCGCCGCCGCGTAGACGTCAAGGACTCCATGGACGCCCTCGTCGTCCGCATCGAACGCCGCAGCAACCAGGTGTACAGCCTTTACGACGTTCTCGAGGGCCAGAAGGCCGCCGCTACTAGCCAGATCAGCCAGTGTAGTGGCGGCACCGCTGAGCCGACGGCGGAGATTGCGCAGACCACCCTGGAGGATCTGGGCATCGATCTGAGCGAGCTGGACGGCCGGGTCGGCTGAGGCGCCGCCTCTTCGAGACGATGACGACGGCCATCGTGGCCGTGAACTACTCCAGAAACTTTGGTTTCGATTTTGGAGAACAAGAATTCCGACCCCTTGGCCTCGCCAGCCTGCGCGTTCACAGTGCGGCTGGAGTGATGGCTGGGGTCGTTGAATATTGTTCTCGAAGATCGTGATATGGGTGGATGGGGAGGTCGGTGGGCATGAGAGTGGTCGTTTGGATTTTGGAGACCGTTGGAATTGGAACGATTTTGAGATTGGAGAAGAGTAGTTCTTGGTATTGATTCAAATTATCGTACCCATCATTCAACGTGATGCTTTCATTACTACTACATCATATTCTGCCCCAACACGCCACCCCAATCCTCCCCTGGCGGCGGATTCTGCGGCCACACGGTCGGTTGGAGGGTCCCGAAGCCGTTTGCGGGCGCGGACATGT
Organism: Extremus antarcticus; assembly: GCA_033117895.1. Classification (NCBI taxonomy): domain Eukaryota; kingdom Fungi; phylum Ascomycota; class Dothideomycetes; order Mycosphaerellales; family Extremaceae; genus Extremus; species Extremus antarcticus. The sequence goes on along the minus strand of JAWDJX010000087.1, from coordinate 24,929 downwards.
CTTCGAGCATGCGTTCGAAGTCGGTCCAGCTCATGTCGCCGTTGCCGATGTCGTTCCAGGTGGAGGGGGAGAGGAGCTGCATGCTGGGGGACAGGGTGTCGAGGGAGATGTCCATGGCGCTGTTGAGGACGCCGGAGGTGGGCATGGCGCCGGGGATGGGGTGGTGGTTTGGTAGTAGGGGTGGGAGGGGTTGTTGGGTGAGGGCGGGGTCGAGCATTGTAGGCGAGGTGGTGGTATTGACTTGGAGCATGCTGGCGAGGTGTGGCATGCGTTGGGAGGTGTCGTATGCGGATGGGTTGCTGGAGATAGAGTTGGAGCGGCCGTGATCGCGGAAAGTGGAGGCTTTTTTGTAGAGTATCTCGATGGGCTTCCAGAGCATGCCATTTTTTGCGTCGGCTACAAAGCGGACGTTGCGGGCGTAGGATTTTTCTACTTGAGGCCAGGCTTCGGTGGCGAGATCGGTGTCTCTGATGCTGCAGAGGCCGGCCAGGGCGACCGCGAGGGCGTGCCATTGCACCCAGACCATCCATCTGTACTGCGCTGTTTCGGAGTCGGCTGATATGGCTTCGCTGAAACGTACGCTGTCCACTGCGATCCTAAGGACATATGGACTGTCGACTCGTGGCGTTCCGGATGAGATATGACTGTGTAGCGGACGTATCGCTCGAAGTTTCATCGACGCAGACATGGACCTCGAGACTTGAAGTAGAAGTCGCTGCAGAGGGTTCGACTGGTCGCAATACTTCCAGTACTTTTCTCGCATCTTACTCTCGAACGTCTCCGCGAATGCCATACGTTGCTGCCACGTCTCCCCTATAGTTTTGTGGTCTGGTATCGTGAGAGCCATGCTGTGATCGAGAGCATCGTAGATGAGCTGCGCATAGCTCATGTCTGTCAGACCTTCGTGCTCTGGAATACTCGTGGAGTTCTCATCGAAGTCGGCATCATTGGTATTCTTCGCTCTCGGGGTGTCGAAAGTGTTGGAGTCGATGATTTGCTCTGTTCCTCGATCGAGCGCGGCATACATGTCCAGGAAGCGGACTAGCTGCCATAGCCGTCTCCTCAATTCAGTCACATAGGGCGATCTGGGCACTGTTTCGTGGTTGAGACCGATGGCTTGAGCAATTCGAACTGCCACCGCCGTGAGCGTCCACACCCTCCGGCTTCCCTCGTACATTCGAGTTGCAGCCTGTGATTGTTAGCTCAGTTACGAATCTATTGAGCGTAGTAAAACTCACAATGTACACAGTAAAAGCTTGGAGGGTGGCAAAGTCATTGGTGGCCATCAAGTCTGCTTGAGATAACGCTACATCAACCAGTCGCTTGTACTGCTGCAGTTGATCAAGTCTCGATTGACCAAAGAGCATTTGGCACTGGCTTTCAGACATCGTGTTTGTGGCCGCAAACCAGACCGTGGCTTTCAGAGCCTTGTTGCCAGGAGCGGTGTGATCGTGACCGAGATAGGGTTTGCCTTCGAGCATGAAAGCGCGAAGTGCAGGCGTGTGAAAGATCTTGCAGAGCCGGTCCACGTACTCGCAGAAGACGTTGCAGAGGGTGGCCGAGAGCTGAGGGCTGGGTTCTGCTATAGCGCCTGGCATCACATATATGGCTCCAGGCGGACATATTATCAGATCGAACTCTCCTGAGGCCGGAGGTGCACTGGGTGTCGAAGGTGAGTTGGGCGTGTCCACATCGTCGAGGGGTTCCTCTTCGAGCGCTTCCCTCAGTGCCAGGACTTCAGTGGTGAGCGAGGACCAGAAGGTGCCGCTCATGTACCTGCTAGCCTGTCCAGTTGGGTCCTTCGGCTTAGGTGAGGTTTCATCATCAGGACCATCGCTGGGAGGCGTGTCGTCCTGGTCTCCGACTTCACCGCTAAGGCTTTCAACCAGGCTTTCGAGTTTGGAGATGCGGCTCCGCAGCTCCGAGTCGACTGCTCGTTTGCCAGCATGTCGGGCTCTCGGCTTGCGCGTGCTTGGAACACATTGCAGGCTTGATCTTGTGCATTGCCCGCATGGGAAGAGGCGATCGCATTTGATCTTTTTCCGCTGGCAAGCTTGACACGCAAGGCGAATGTGCTGCTGGTCGGGTGTGCTCGTCGAGGACTTTGATGGATGGTTGTTCTCCTGATGATCCATGTCTGTCGCGAACCAATTCATCTCGATGTGCTGTAACTCCACCTCACCTCATCATCAGTCGATGGTTGACTAAGCGGATGCTCACGATCTTCAGCTTGAGATTGAGATTGGTCTTTCTCGGTGTTGATGGGGATATTGGACCTTTTGCATAAAGGGTCGTTCGAGAAGACTATCTCGCGCTATCATCTATGACCCGATTGACAGTCTGCAGGTACCGGCAAAGTGATGGTATGAAGTCAATTCCTCCTTCCATGCTCGGCCGAATGATGAAGCAGATGCGCGACTGGCTCGCGTTTTCGGGGACAAGATCGCCGCGATCAGCTCGATGTTTGCCTGACAACAATAGACTGACTTCACCTTATTGATCTCATAACTTCACTCGTTTGTGCACCTTGGATGTACCTCCACAACACCACTAACGCCATGAGAACGACTACCTAACACAAACGCCTGCAATCATGCCGGAAGAAGTAGCCCTCGCGACTACCAAGCGCAAGTTCTACAAAGCCCTCGACACCTTCACCACCGAGTCGCAGGTCTCGTTGGTACCTTCCGCAACTGCAACACCGACATCGACCAAACGAACGCTCACCTCAAGAGAGGCACTTGAAGAAGCACAAGAACGAGCGACAAAGCGACTGCGACACAGCGTCTCCAGCGCAGCTCTGCCACAGCAAGTCCCAGCAATACCCTCACCAGCCAGCAAGACAGCCGATCCAAGTGGTACACCAAAGAAACCGGCCAACTACTCGCCATGGTCTCACGGAACGTTCCTTGCGCGGTTGAAGACTTTCAGCAGCGCGAGCCTATGGCACTCCAAACCAGATGCGATCAGTGAAGTCGAATGGGCGAAGCGAGGATGGGTCTGCGTGGATGTAAACACTGTAGGGTGCAAGGGAGGATGCGAGAAGAGAGTCGTGGTGAGCATGGAGCCTCCTAAAAAGACCGCACAGCAACCGGGCGCGGACGAGGACGAAGTGGACACGACCGAGGACGACGAAGCATTCGAGCAGGCGCTCACAGAACGCTACAAAGACGAGATCATCAACGGGCACAAGCCCAACTGCCTATGGCGACTCTCAGGCTGCAAAGACGACATCTACCACCTCTCAGTCGTCCGTCCTGCAGCCTGGGCGCCAGAGCTCAAGAAGCGATTCCAGTCAACCCTCGCTCTCCGTACCGACATCGAAGACGTCAAGCTCCGCCCCGCAGAGAAAGATGAAACCAAAGTCCTACCCACAGCCCGCCTCCTCAAAGACCTGCCCCCGGACGTCGTGGCCGAGACACCAACCGGCGCCAGCTTCTTCGCCGCAATCCCTGCACTCGAGATTGCACTTCACGGCTGGCGGGGTTACACCGAACACAAGAACGCGATCCTGCAATGCGATGCCTGCTTCCACCGCATCGGACTCTGGATGTACCAGCCTGGCTATAAGCCTACCTGGCCCCTCTCTGACGACGACGAAGATGGTGAGGACGCGACTACGATCGATCTGGTCGAGATGCACCGTGAGCACTGTCCCTGGCGCAACGCGGATGCGCAGAAATCGTCGGGAATATTCAAGGGTCTAAATGCGTGTCAGATCCTGCCGCGGGTGGTGTCAACCTATGCCAAGGACTACCGACGTCGTTCGACAGAGAGGAGTGGAGCTACGCCGCTGATTGAGCCGCCGAGCTTGGATGGGGCGGAGGACGTTGAGCCACCGGTGCATTCGAAAGAAGAAATTATGCGACAGGACAAGGAGCGCGAGTCACGGCTGCGTAAGATCAAGAATCTCTTCTCCATCAAGCGCAAATCGAAATCTGTGCCCAGTGCTACAATTGCAGCGGCAAAGTCCTGAAGTAGGAGAAGAGGCGCATTGGCTGTCTCAGCCATGTCGATTCTCGGAGGTAGTGGGATTGGAGATAGCGTTGTCGTGATTGTTGTGCTTGCTAGCATTATACCCCAGCGCAAAGCGCCAGTAGGCAATTGAGCCAGCTTTGCGATCCAACATATCTGAATATTAGTCCTCTGTTCGGCTCTTCAGACTCACTCCAGTCAGGTGCGCTCAACATCGGCACCAACAGCATAACCCTTCGCCACCCCACCTCTTCCCTCCTCCATCGTTGCGCCCCTGATCTTGCCATCCTCGTCCCGTTCATACTGAACTTCGTAGTCACTTCCCAGCCCCTGCCATGTCCGTTTTGAGCGTAAAAATTCCGCGGCGGGTGATACGGCGCCATTGATGGTTGCGAGATCTGCTTTCGCGCGTTGGACGAGGGCTGAAGAGGGCGGAGCTTCTCCAGCTTCGTCCATCCCATCAACAGCATTGGTGACAGGTTGTGTAGATGGACGAGCGCGAGGCATCGGTCTGGTATTGCTCACGTATCGGCCGGTACGAAGGTCGAAGTCCGGCGGCTCGTCGTCGGAAGCTTGATCGGCCCAGTCGTCCGAATCGGCAGCTAGCTTTCCTAGATCATCGCTGGTCTTCTTGCTACCTTTCGTCTCCGCAGAGCCGGCGTTAGTCGTAGCCTCCCTATTGACGGGCTCGCGACCCAACAACGCCCCGAAATCAGCAACCCACTCCCCACCCCACTGCCGTACCTCATCCCCCTTCAACGCCACCTCCAGCTCAAACGGCGTCACCACCGGCGCGTAGAAGTCTTTGCTCTCCACTAGACTGCTCTCCCAACATCCGATGACCACCCACACCCCTACCTCGGAGAAGTTGGCCAATTTCGCGGCGTTAAGCTTGCCCACGACGAAGGTGTAGGACTTCTTGCCGGCGGCCGAGATGAGGTTTTGGCAGTGCGAGAGGGCGGAGAGGTAGTTGCGCACGCTGAGGGTGTTGATTAGGATGCCGAGGATGGGGGTGCTAGGGATGCGGGTGAGGAGGGCGTAGCGGCGGCGGAGGATTGGAGAGGTAACAGCAGGTTGGATGGCGGAACACGTTGTGTTGATGGTGTCTGTGGGATAGATGTGGATGTTCTTTACTCGGCTGGTGAGGACAAGGAGGAGGGAGGTTGGTGGTGTGGAGATGTGGAAGATTGAGTATTCTTTTAATCGGTCTGGGCCATGCTCCTGTACATCGGATGGGATAGTTCGATTTGGGAGAAGCGATGCCGGGTCGTGGATGACCCCCGTGGCGAATACGTTGGTGTAGCTTTCGTTCTGTAGCAGCTCGGCCAGGGGAGTGACATGATGCGAGTATGGAACGTCTGCCATGAGGCATATCTTCTCCGTCTTGTCTTCATACGTCGCTCTGAAGCTCGCTACAGCCGCATCTAGATCCAGAGGTTTGCTTGTGAAGACGTATATCACTGGTAACCGTGCGGTAGGCGAAAGACAAGTCCGTCCGTAGTGCACCACGACATCCGCATCGACATGCTCGGCGGCGATCTCGTCGATACAACAGGCACCGTAAGATGTGTCCGCCAGAATCGTGAGTCTCTCTTCCACCTCATCTTCTCTCTTCTGTCGTCCGTTCTCCGCAGTCAGCTCCATCTCCTCGATCTGATCAGCGACCTTGTCGACCTGAGGTCGCTCCAGCTGCTTCCCACGCAATTTCCCGTCGTCTTTCTTGCTTCGATCAAGCCTCGATCTCCTCAACTCCCCAGCCAGCCTCTCGCTCACCCTCGGCCCATCGCCCAACATCTCGTCCGGAAACTGCAGCGCGATCCTTCTCCATCCATGTTCACGAATCTCTCGTACGGTGCGTTGGATCTCATATTGGATGTACAGCTGCTCGTCGGAAATGCGTGGAGCTCCAGATTGTGCATTGGCCGGCGTGACTTGCTCGAACAGGTTCTCCGCCGGCGTGGAGAGCACGGGAGCCGTAGACATTCTTCTTATCTAGAGGTAGAAGTTTTCGGTAGGCATGAGATGATGTCGGCCAAGGGTTTGTCTCGTTGTCTTGGTTCGAGGTGTACTCGATATCGTTGTTGTTCGAGCGGTTTTGTCGTGTAAAAGCGTATATCAAGAATTTGATTTTTATTGAATTGGTGGAACAGGGAATTGAGATATTACAAACATAAACATAGATGCCACATGCGAATAACGTCTGCAGAACGGGAAGCATAAGATTGAGGGACCAGGTACACTGGAAGATTGTAGACCGTTTACCAGACTCGAAGTGCTCTGTTGATCATGTTGACCATATGTCATCCTTCCATCTCTATACACCACGCCTATCGATACAGCAGATCCAGATGCCTAATATACGACATCCTCGAAAGTAGAGTGTAGAACCACACGCAATGTATCCCACAAATGCGCCTCGCTATGCCTTCCCAAACCCCACCCGCAAAATGCACATATCATCCCCTCCCTCTTTCTCCATCTCACGCCGGCGCTAACCGCCCCTCACTACCCGCGTTACTCTCCTGTGGCGGAGGCGGCGGCATCTCCAGCCGTGTGTTCTCCGCCATCATCCTCTGGAACCCAATCCCGACCCCCTCAATCACAGCAAGCAGGATCGCACACCCGATCGCACCGTTCCTGATCGCGCGAGGCCCTCCTCGTACCGCGAGCGCTCCGCCTGTGAAGAAGCCGGCGATGATGGCGTTCCAAGGGTCCTCCTTCTTTCGCACGCCTTTAACGGCGCAGTCGAAGGTGCTGAACATGCCGCCCCAGACGCCGAAGTTGCCGCCGAGGACGGGGGCGCGGGCTTTTATTGCTGTCATTGCTGTATATCACGTACTCATCAGTAAGGTCGCTCGTATGTCGGAGTTATCCAGGTCGCTGGATTTCGACGGTGGAGGAGGACGTACATCCTATCATGCGCTCGCTGTAGGGCGAGTTCCGGAAGCCTTTGATGCCGTGCCATAATGATCCTCCTATTGCCTGTAGTACATCCCCGTCAGTAGCTGGCATGATTGCACTTATACTCGAGCTAACATACGCCCATACAAAACGCTCCGCCGAAATCTGATAATGCGACCCAGGGACAAGGATCTCGCGAGTGGTCGAGGCCATGTGTGCCGCCCTCGTGGGACATCGTGGTTGAGGAGTGGGTGGTAAAATCGCGAGAGCTGTGACCGCTCTGTCCGGAGTCTCACTCAGCTCGAGATGCGGTGGACGGATGGAGATGGCGTTGAGTGATAGTTGTCGATGCGCTCATACCATCAAAATGTTGAAACCCCCGAAGTTCACCTTCGCCGCACCTTCCTCGTTCGGACTATCACGTGCACATATTTGTCTAGATATTTCCTCTAGAGGCATTTATAACCACGCTCACATACTATAGTCCTCACGAACATGTCACGACAAGCACAATCACGAACCCAGCCCATTACTCGGCGGCCAGCCGACACCGAGGGACAAGATGGTATATACCTCAACTCCAGCCATATAGATCTCATCACTAACACATACACAGAAATCTGCCCCGTCTGCAAATCCTCCCGTTACCTCACCCCGTCCCTCCGCTTCCTCATCAACCCCGAATGCTACCACAAGTTCTGCGAATCCTGCGTCGACCGCATCTTCTCCCACGGCCCCGCTCCCTGCCCCATCCCCGGCTGCCACAAGACCCTCCGCAAACACCGCTTCCGGACCCCAACCTTCAGCGACCTACAAGTAGAGCGCGAGGTCGATATCCGGAAGAAGGTCGCTGCAGTCTTCAACCGCCGCGAAGAGGAATTCGAGGATCTGCGAGCGTACAACGACTACCTGAATGAAGTGGAGGATATCACGTTCAACCTGATCAACCACGTCGAGGTCGAGGAGACGGAGAAGAGGTTTAAGTCGTACCAGCTAGCGCATCAGGCGGAGATAACTGATAATGTGGCGCTTGCGGAGCAGGAGCGGACGAGTTTTGCGCAGTTGCAGAAGGAGGAGCGGGATCAAGCCAAGCAGAGGAGGGATGCGGCGAGGAGGGAGGATGCGGAGGAGAAGAGGGAGTTGGTGGAGAATAGACGGGATGTGCTGAATAGGCTCGCGAGCGGGCAGGATGCGGAGGTTGTGGCGAAGGAGGGGCAGCAGGTGCATTTGAAGAAGAGGATGGATCGGGTGGCGGCTGCGGAGAGGCAGAGGGTTCTGCAGGCTGCGTCGAATGGGAGCTCGAATATTGTTATCAAGGGCTTGAAGGCGAGGCAAAAGCAGGAGCCTGACGCGCCGATTGATCCGTTTGGAGGACTGAGCTATGAGGGGAAGTATCATGTGCTGCAGGATGACTATGTGTGGGCGGGTGTGCAGGAGAGTAAGGCGGACGTCTTGATCGGGGCTGGAGGGTATGATGTTCGAGCTTTCACGGGTCGGGCGTTGTGTGAGGCTTTTGCGGGGCTAGGGGTGTTCGTGGCGGATGAGATGGATGACAGGGACAGGCAGAAGATGGGCGACGAGAAGAACGATGAGATCGCTACAAAAGGGGCGGAAGTGGCTGCATCGAAAGGTGCGAGTACTGCAAAGGGAAAGCAGAAAGATACGGTGATGGAGGATCCTTTCTGAGCGACTTCATCGGAATTCTGCATGTGGGTTGCGATTTGGTTGATTATTGATACCCACTTCTGGCGATTGATTTAGCGTAGGCGTTACAAGGACAGTACCTCAAGATTTGGCATCATCCTGGAGAAGCTCCTCCTTCCGCATGCGGCGGGGTCAGTGAAGTCAGCTCGGGTTGTTCCACCTGATTGTTTCTATCCACGGACCGGATGAACCCGTCGACGATCAGGTCAGATGTGATAAAAACTGGAGTACCACTCAAGCAGGTGTGCTGACCCACAGATTCACCATACAGTGACCGACTACAGCAATGCCATCGCCACCAATCATGGGCGCACATCTCCGCATTGCCAGACCAACAGACAACATCGACGCTCTGCGAAGCTTCTACATCAACGGCCTGGGTTTCGAGATCTTATACGAATTCAAAGATCATGCTGGATTCGACGGGCTGATGCTTGGTCACCTTTCTGCGCAGTATCATCTCGAGTTCACGCGCAAGCATGGTCACAACATTGGCAGAGCACCTACAGAAGACAACTTGCTGGTCTTCTATCTACCCGACGAGCAGACTTGGAAGGAAGCGGTGGCGGGGATGGAAGCCACAGGCTTTGGAGCTGTGAAGGCGTTTAACCCTTATTGGGATGAGAGCGGCACGACGTTTGAAGACGTGGACGGGTATAGGGTTGTGTTGCAAAATGCTGGGTGGAGCAACGACCAAGTTCGGCAGAGGTACTTGGCGTCAATGAAAGCACAGGAAGCACGTTGTTAATGAATGATTGATCGCGTATGTACAGCGGCATATTCTCAAGTGGTATCGTGCAAACTCAAACATAATGTCGTAACACTCTTCGTGCCTCCAGCCGGCGACTTCTCGGAGTCGCGCACAGACTTAATGGTATTTCACCACTTCCAACATCGTTCAGTACTTCTCGGAAGTCTGTTGCACCATCGACGCCCGCCTGGTCATCTCCTGGTTATCGTAGTTAATACCACCAGTGACACCCTTGATGGTGACAGCCCCAACGCTGCCCCTTCGGATCTCCTCTTGCGCGGCAACGGACAGGCGCTTCTCGTCGTAGTGAGTAGTTGTTGTGAGTGCGCCGCCCACAGCTGCACCCTCAAGCGAAGTGGCAACGATGTTCTCGCCCTTGACGCGCAGGATGTGGAAGCCGTGGGTGACCCATGAGTAGGTGACGTAGGCGAGGACGAAGCAGAATCCGACGAGTGGGACGATCTAGGAGATACGGGTGTTGGCTGCGTCGGCGACGGCGCCTTGAATTGGTGGGAAGACGGCTCCGCCGCTGTTGGAAGTAGGTCAGTATGCTGTTATTCTTCTCTACAACTTGTTGTAGAACATACCTGACACCCATAACCAAGATACCGGCACCACGACGGGTGTGACGGCCGAGATTCGCTGTTCCGAGTGTGAAGATTGCCTAGAGCACAGTCAGCAGGTGTATTGAATATTTGTTGCAGTGTAATCTGCTCGTAGGGGTGCTTACTGGGTACATCGGGGCCATGAAGAAGAAGGTGATGATCAAGCAAGCCACCGCGGCAGTCCCGGATCCGGCGCAGACGTAGGCATTGATGGCAATGGCGCAGCAAGCGTAGATGACGAGGATGAAGTTGGATTCGAGGTAGCATGCAAGGCCAGTAGCGATGAATCGTGCAACAGTGAATGTGATGAGGCCGTACGACAGCATCTGAGAGCCCTGAGCATCGGTGAAATTGGCATTTTCGGTGGCGTAGTTGATGAAGAAGGATGCTGTTGTCACCTGAGCGCCGACGTAGCGGAACTGAGCGCAGAAGCCGAAGATCATGTTGTACTGCTTGTACAGAGGTGCGTCACCAATGACATTGCCGTATTGATCAACACCAAGCTCCAACGTGTTCTCAGTAACGACGGAACCGCGTCGGACAGCCGTCTCTTGGATCTCGGGCAGCTTTGAGAAGAAGAACATGATGCCGACAAGCACACCAGCGCATGCGACCGCGAGGTACACATACTGTACGTTGACGAGAGAGCCTTTGCCGGAACCAGAGAAGAACGCCTTGGATGCAATGAGGGGCCCGACAAAAGAGGCCACACCGTTCCAGGACTGGCAGAACTGCAGGCGTGCGGAGGCTGTTGCTGGGTCACCGATGACAATGGCGTAGGAGTTGGCAGAAGTCTCGAGGGTCGCAAGGCCGCAAGCGATCACCAAAGTGCAGACGAGGAAGCCGCCAAAGGCTGCCAGCTTGTTGGTCTCGGTGGTGAAATGGGCTACGGGCCAGAAGGGTTTTCCAGGCGCTGCCGCTGGCGCGGAAGGTAGTGGGCGCTGGCGCGCCAAGATTCTGGATCTCCACGTGATGAAAATCTCACTGTTTGAACCCCCATAGGAAGAACAGCGAGATAACCAGCGAGATGGGATATATGAGCTTCTTTCCCGTAAGGAAGCCTCCCTCAACAGGGGCGGTGTTAATTGGCACGCCTCCGCCCATCTTGAACGTGTAAGACCGGGTTACTGGTTTCGAGAAGTGGTGCTGGTAGGGTAGGTTGCAGTGTCGCAAAACCGGACGCGATACAACAGGCGATGTGGTGCGGGTTCGATAGTCTCATGAACGGAAAGATCTCGCAAATGGTTCGGCTCCGTTGTCTGATCGCCTACGAGAGTTTGTATAACTGAGGGGAGCCGCAGGAGAAAGAAGCTGTGCGAGAGGAAAGAGTGTTCTATGTGGCCTGCTAACCGAGATGATGTCGATGGATGATGTTCTTTTGGAAGTGAAGAGTGCAGATCACATACTTATACATCGCGTGTAGAGACCACATCGTGCGTCTCGTGCTCGACATCAAAGCGTTCTCACCCTTGTGTGTGGACCTCGATCTGGGCGAGCTCGAGGTGGTGAGAGTTGACGCCATCAAGCAGCAGAGCAGAGTTCGGTACCGCTGCCAATAGAGTTCCACGACAGACGCACTTTGAGCATTCGGTCCGCGAGAGAATGAGCTTTGCCTGCTATCAGCGCCACCAATGCAAGGTCCAGGACCGCAACTGCCATGGGTATGGGGCATCGGCATTTGATGGGGACTCCACGGTGGACATGCGGCTCTGTGGAGTCTGTCTGGGCCTGGCGGTGGATACCAGATTGCCCGCCCATGGGGCGGACCCACTCGTCTGCTCTGGGGCCCCGAGTACCGTCCTCGTGCGCGCACCAATTTCTGCCATGATACTGTCGTCTATCTGATAGTGGATGATGCGCAATGAACGTCCAGATCGACGTACAGTGGCGACTGTGTGAATCTCCGCATCCCCGGATCATGTCCTCACTACTTCTGGTTGTACCACCTGAAAGAGCCTCGACGATGGTGCAGGAAGATCAGCGGTAATTGAAGGTATAGTTCGCGAGCTGCCGACCAACCCTCGTGCGCGGCGCCGGCCAGCCTCCGATGCTGGCGATGGTACACGAGTCCTCCGTACTAAATAAACGATCGTAACCCTTTTTAAATAACGGTTATTACGCCGCTTAGCTAAGTAGATCCTTATCGAGGCCTCTAAGTTAAGTAGTACGTTATTATAAATAGATTAGGCGCTTCTATCCTTATATACTAAGAGCGAGCGCGTAACTTAATACGTAAACCGTAGTTCTCTAGATTTAGCTAGGTACGCTATAAAGTATTATATTACTTTGCGACTAGCTAATGTATTACGTCTATTAGTAAATAACTTATATACTAATTACGAAGTTAGAAGAATAGGTAGGTTATTAGGGACTATACGTTAAGATAGTATACTTATATACCTCCTAACTAGACGCCTTCTATATAAGGAAGGGTATAGGCGTAGTATAATAGCGTAAGACCTAATTAATCCTACGTTAGGGAGCTAGCTATATCCTATAACTAGAAGAAACGATTACTAGTATACGGAGGACTACTACCTTAGCTCTACTAGTACTAAGCCTTTACTAGTATTAATCGTTATCCGCGTATATAGGATTAGAGAGTAGAACGAGGTACCCCGCTAGTATCTATAAGGGTATAGTACGATTATAACGTACTAGACGGAATACCTTCTATAAGGACCGCGTAGCTTTATCTATACTATAACTACCTAATTTTAAAGAACGGTAGAGTACTACTATTAAACGGTTACTTTAATATAAGAGGAGAGGCGTAAGGGAGTACGTAAAGGATAATATCCTAAAAATAGATTTATAAAGATACTTCTAAAAGCTTACGAATACTAAGTTATTTACTATCATACTATCCTAATAATAGGTACTAATTAACCTTATCTAATTACGGAGGAGTTATTACCTAACCTAATCTAGCTTAAATTATCCTACCTAATTATTCCGAGTTTCGAGCTTTATAGGGTATATTAGCTAGGAGCTCCTAATAATAAATATAGTACGTACTATACTAACTTTTAAATAGGGTAGACGTTAGTTTCTATAGTCTACTCCTAAGTATCGACTTACGGAATAGAGATAAAGGCTAGCGTAATAATAGCTACTACTAGAGAGGAATATTAGGGAAGTTAGGTTTCTATTAGGGGCTACTATAGTTAGACGCCTCCCGTATATACTATAATCTTTTATAAAGCTTACGGCTAACTCGTATTAAGAATATAGAGTATAAATGTACCCCTAGTAGTAGCTAGAATAAGGATCTTCCTCCTAGATTCGATATAAATAGAACGGCCCTCTACGGTATTTCTTAGCCTCTAGAATCCTCTTTTAATATATCTTCTTATTGTACCCCTAACACTACGATTAAGGTGTCGAATGTATGCTTTCACTTCTGCTACACGGATCTAGCACCTATGTCGTTCTTGGATTGCGTTACGAGTCGAGTAAGCGGTAGTCGAATTAGGACTCGATGTAACGAGGTAGCGAGCAACGTCTATACTTTACTAGAGTCGACATCGCGGGGTGTAGAGAGAGTGCCGGGTTATAGTAGACTCCAATTCATCTATATAATAGCTGTTATGCTTTTTATTCTATTTGCTAGAGCAAATTAATAGATTGTCACAAATGGACTTCCAATTGAACATGAGAACGAGACAAGATGGCACGCGTCCAGGCGTGTGTGACAGGATGTTACACAAGACGAGCTACGAAGAAAGAAAGGAGAGAGGTTCCCTCGCGTTGGACGCGCGAATAGAAGTAGCCTTCGAACGCCAAACAGTCGCCCAATCACCTGACTACACGTCGTGAGCTGGCGAATGAGACACGAACCACATAACGTGACAGGGGGCGATGGGCGGGCAGATACCCATCAGCGACTGTGTTATTCGTAACCATCGGTTTAAGCGGGAGATTGGAATTCACTCTCCAGCTGAGTGAAGCCCTTCTGAAGTTCGTGCTGCCTTCAAGAGTTGGAGCGCCAGAAATATCGGATCGTGGAGTTCCCAGTAGTCTGCAGTATTCTCCTTCACCAAGGCGAACAATCACAAATCCCTCCTCCTTAGGTCCAGTCACCACATTCCACACATCTCTACCAAAGACGCGCACTGCGCCTTCCGCACAATTTCTCCTGACTAAGATTGCGCGCACCGAACGATCAACCTCGTCGAAGTTTTTCCCGACAACCTCTTTTGCATCTAATCTGAGGGTCTCCCCAGCCTAGAATACTGTCAGCTCCTCACTCCTGAAGTGTGACCCATGCGCCTCTTACAAGCTTTGTGGCCATTTCCTCCAGCTTCTTTATATCTCCAACATCTTGATCCTCCACCGACAGTATGCGGTCTGCTTCGCTCGGCATATCGCGACTGTCGCAAGACTGTTTCGATCGCGAAAGCGCTTTGTGTGAGGCTCGCCTTGGGGTTGCTCAGCAGAAATGCAAATTGATATCAGAGCTTTTATTCTGGATTTATGCTAGTCAAATCGATGTCGCTGTTGAACCAAGGAACGACGAGGCTTGTAGCGCTGGGATGGAGTAGACTTCGGTGATGCCCAACTGGTGCAGACAGTTCGAGGAACGAAAGACCGCGGCGCAGCGAGAGCTTGGCACGTAGACATCTCACGCAAAAGATCATGAGGCTTGACGTGTGGCGTTGCAGCCCCATATTGTAGGCAGTCGTGCCTTGTTCTGCCTTGCTTTGTCCTGTCCTGCCTTATCTTGCTGTGGGAAGTCGATTTCAGCCAAGTTGTGCCTCATGATGCACAGGAGCCGCCAGAATGTGTACGGCATGAACCTGGCGATTTCGCCGCAAGCATAGCTACTGTTGTACCGCATCTCCGTGAGCACATGCTGGTAGCTCAACTGCCTTGCGAAACCCTTGCGAAACGTGGATAGTTTCTTTCCCGCGAGATCACTATCACACAAACCATATCGTATCAAATTACAGCAGGTAGGTTGAGTTGGTTGACTGCAACGTTGTTTGACCCAGCAGTTGAAGATTTGAAGTTGCCCGTTCATAGCCGCTACTGCTGTCTTTGACCATCCGCGTTCTGCATCAGCATCATCATCATTGGCTCGTTCATATTCACCGGTGCGTCAGCCAGTAATTGCTGGGATTCCATGGTGAGTGAAGTCATGAACGGCTCGAAAGATTTTTTCAGCACCAGGTTAGATTCGGGATCAACGTTAACAGAGGGTATTAAATGAGTCTGGAACGCGGGTTGCTGTTGCTGTTGCTGCCGTTGTTGCATTTGCGTTACGCTTGGGTTCTGGGGTTGGCCGTGATTGGGCGCCAGATCTTTGGCTTGCCAGGTATCGGAGATTGCCAGGCCAAACATGGTGCGCATAGCGACTTGGACAGCCAGGTACGAGTCTAGTCTTCGGTTGAAGTCGGCATCCGACGTGTGTAAGTGAGCCGTAAGTCGCCGGTATTTGTATAGGCAGATCGCCGTCTTCTTCCTCGTACATCTCATCGTCGATGACAGCCTGTTCGGTCAGGTACAGCGAAAGTCCAGTCCGACCTCCGCGGATATCCGAAGATCGTTGCCCAGGCTCGACGTGTGCTTGGAGCCCTCGATCGCTGCGTTGAGATGCATCGACATTTGCTCTAAAATAGAGCGTCAACGCAAGGCAGGGCGACGGAAAACTGATACACACCTTTCTTGGTTTTCTTCGGGAGTCCGATTCACATTCACTTGCATGAATGGAAACATGGTGCGGACAGGAGATTGCTGTAGGAAGTCGAAAGCGTGACAGTGGTGGACTCGATTTGGAATATTGTATACTTCCGCGCTGTCCCAAAAGGCCTAACAGCAATGGGAGACGCCCCAAAGGACAGGATCCGGCGTCGGAGAGTAAGCAGGAGCGACACCGAAAGCACGCTGGGAAGATTGCGCAAAAAGCAGGTTGGAGAGATGTCAACGACGACAAGCCAAGCACAAATATCAGGAACGTAGGTTATCAAGAATCTGAACTTCCAGCACGAGGTGGTGACATCTGGAGCGGGCTCTCCTCCGGGACCCGCAAAGGCCAGGTCCATTAAAGATGCGGAGATTCTCCATGACGATCATGCACTAAACCACGAACTAAGATTTCGGTTTCAGACCGGGAAGAGAGTACTCCAGGGATGATCGCAAGTCGATTTTCCGACCTTACGTCAATATGTCCAAGGACGCGTCTAACAGAGAAGCGCGCCTGCCGATCCAGAACAGAGAGGTATACACCAAGCTCGTCGCGAAGATTCCTCGCCCATCATTTGTCATACCTACGACTTACAGCGATGTTTACCAGAAAGTAAGCCTGGGCATCGTCTTGCTCTCCCACCACGAGGATTCCCCACTAGTCTGAAGGGCCTGATATCCAATGCTGGTGGTACACCGCCTAAGTTACCTGATCGCCAGCCTTCGTCCTGGCAAAACTAGGTTTAGCCACGCGGTGCATGCTCAATTGCAGCAACCTGACGTCGCCAAAGCGCAGATTGTGTAGAATATGCTTCGACGCTTACTGTCGCAGACACTCTCCTCTGTGCCAGACAGCTTTCTACCTATACCATTGCGCTCACTCCACTGACGGAAGCCTTAATGGAGACCACCTTCATATTTATTCATGGTGCGATTGACACAATCATACTTGTCATTGACGTATTTGCTGACTGACCTTTTGGCAGACCTCACCCCCGTAGCCCGCATCCTCTACTCTTCAGACTCCGTAATCGATATTCTCGGCTATACTCCAGATGAGGTTGTGAATAGGTCCTGTTGGGACTTCTTCCCAGCCGAACAGCTTCCGTATGCGCGGAAGTTTCACCAGAATAGAGTGTCAATGGACAAGGCAGCTGTACTCGCATATTGCAGAGTCATGGACAAGCTCGGGGAGTGGGTAGGATGCGAATGTTGTTTCACGATTGTCTACGATGTCGTAGTTGTCTGTACAAGTATATACAAAAGAGGAAGGAGCACTCAGGGTGAGTACTAGGAAGTTAGTCCTCTACTATAGTACTATAGACTCTTCGCCCTGCTGCCCTCTCTAGAAGTTAGTAGTACGGAGGTATTATCGTTGTTAAGAAGTACTATTTTCGTATAAAGAGAGGCCTAACTTCCTAGCTTATTGGATTATAAGGAGTAGAACTCTATACTCTGAGATTATCTAAGGCTATATCTAAAATGAACTCTAATTCGTTAATAGCTAATACTAAATTTAGTATTTAGTTACGTAAAGTAGGCTACGGTAGTATATCGATATAAGGTCTGTGTAGAACTACTTGCTGCTATAGGGTTAGAGCGAGAGAGTAAGGTGAGCTAAGCGCTAGCATACCCATATTGAAGCCTGAGTCTTGCTCGTAGTCGAGGTTGAGTATTCGAGCGATATGGAGAAAGGCGGCTGAGGAAATCATGCTGTATAGCACGATGAAGTAGATATTTGCTATAGGATCTAGGGACGCCTCTTCACTATACACGACAAGACTAGTCTCTGAACTGAACGGCGTGGGCAGTGCCATATCGAGTAGTTGAGCACTGGGCAGTGGCCATTAGCCCAGTAGCTGTCCTGACGCGGCCTTTCCAATAGCAAGCTTTGATCCTGTTTTACCCGCTATCAAAAGCCCAGAGTGCTTGATTTCAGGCCTCTTCTGCGTCAGATACTAGTGCTGGGTGACAGAGATACATACTTCTCGCGCGCTGTGCCAGGCGGTTCTGAACCCGCTTGCGCTTAGCAGGATCAGTCACATTCGTCCAATCGTCCTATGCGAATTTTAGATGCGCGTCCATGCTCGCACCTCTGCGAGCATCAATTAGGTTTTCCTCTGCGGGGGCTGTCAGAAAGATGTTGAGCTCGAGATACTCAAGAGTGTGGTTGAGCTGGGGATCTATTCGTGCAGGCGTCTCAGCTGTCACGTCATGCAGAGCAAACGGATTTGCGTTGAGTGAGTGAAGGGCCTAGTCGCGGGCGAGACGTCAGCCGTACCCTCGCTGTGGCTTAGCGGCCTTTCTGACGGATTTCTGACCTCGTCTCTGACATTTAGTCGTTGAGAGTGCAGCTGTTCCTACTGGATCCACGGATTTAGCTACAGGGGGGTCGCAAAAAGACTGACAATGGTCAGAGCGCACTTGGCAGAAGATCATTAAGCCTTAGGTGACGGGAACCTACTACAGGCCTAGTGTACCTTAAGTACGCTCTGACCATTGTCAGTCTTTTTGCGACCCCCCTGTACAAGTCCGCACCAAGGTTGACGTGCCGCTCGACCCGGGTCACTTTACAAACCTTATACGGTAAGCGCCACAGTGGTTCGAATGGTGAAGCTGCTGCAAGACGGCGTTAAGATCGGAGACAGTCGGGTGTCTACGTGCGGAATGTAACAACAACTCAATGATTCACACCTATATATTAGATATGAAGACCCCAAACCTTCTCTACCACATGCCAATTCCTCGAATTGTCCACAGCATTCACTCTGCCGTACGTATCGGAAGATGCAACCCCTCGAAATCTACCACGCCCCGCCAGGCACCGGCCCGAACCCCTGGAAAGTAATCATAATCCTCGAAGAGCTCAGCCTTCCCTACACCATGACCTGGATTCCCTACAGCGCCATCAAATCCGCACCCTACACCTCACTAAACCCCAACGGCCGACTCCCTTCCATCAAAGACAGCAACACAGGCGTCACGCTCTTCGAGTCCGGCGCGATCATCGAGTACCTGGTCGAGACTTACGACCGCGAGCAGCGCGTGATCAGCTATGACGGGAGCCAGATCGCGGAGAAGTGGCTCGCGCGGAGCTGGCTGCACTTCCAAATGAGCGGGCAGGGGCCGATGTTTGGGCAGAAGATGTGGTTCACGCATTTTCATGCTGAGAAGGGAATTACTTCTGTCATTGAACGGTATGGTGATGAGACGAAGCGGATCGTCGGTGTGATTGAGTCGCATCTCCGCAGACGGCAGGAAGCCAGTGGGGATGACGCTCTTTGGCTCTTGGGCGGCAAGTGCACGTACGCTGATCTTGCTTTCGTGCCGTGGGACTTGCTGTTGCTGAACCGGTTGTTTCCGGAGGGGTTTGACGCGGCGAAGGAATTCCCGCTCTTCTACCAGTGGCATCAGCGAGTTGTTCAGCGGCCGGCGGTCAAGAAAGCCATTGAGATACGGGAGCATTGCATGGCGACGATGGAAGACTCTGCTAAGGCGGTGCTACCTCGAGGTCGGTACAGCCACGAAAAAGGTGCCGCCTCGCAGTAGACTTGCAAGATGATGGATGCGCACCGGCTAAGGAGCGGAGTACAAAATCCTTAAGGAGCGGATTACCGTATTCGGTCAAAGAGCGGTAAGTGTAGTTCTACCTTCGTCTAAAACGAAGGCACCTTTCTATACTATAAGATAGTACCTCCTTCGCCCGTAACGAGTAATTCTAATATCTCTATCCTTAATAACGTTAACGATCTTATAGCTCGTTTAGAACAATACTACTAACTTAAAGCCGCTATAGAGGAGGAAGACGCGACGCGATAGGCTCGTACTACTACTTAAACGGCCGCTCGTTTAGAACGAAGACGCCGCCTTAAGGCTACTATAAAGGAGGAGCTAGAGTAGGAGGAGAAGGAGGAGGAGGAGGAATAGAGTAGCTTCTTATTATTTAATAATAGCCTCGGTTAGAACAGAGACGACTCTATAGATACCGCTTTATTAGATACTACTTTATTTAGTAGCGATTTAGACGAAGAAGACGATAACTCGCTACTACCTCTACTAGAGCGCTTATATAAGAACTTCGATATACTCTAGCTCGCTATTAACGAATAGATACTTACCTATAGCTATAACGTAGTAGTTAATAACTACGTTTAGAATAATAATAGTATAAGAGCTTAAAGATAGGCTCGTTACTAGTAAGCTAGTAAAAAGTAGGATACCTATAGCCTTAATCGTTACCTATAGGATAGATAATAAAAGTCGTTATTAATAAAGGAAGGATACTTAATATTTTACTAATTCGTTACTAATAATCTAAACTATCTAGAAGGTAGTTAGTTAGTCGTCTATCTAAAACGGAAGATCTAGTATAAGCGCTATAACTATAGCGCCTTCTTAAAGGGTACCGCCTTAGTAAACTATTATCGTTATCGATAAGACCTTAAGATACGGTCTTAGCTCTAGTTAGACCTCTAGTACGGCCTTAGAATTAAGTAATCTATTATAAGGCTTCGTTAGGACTTCCCTAGTTTATTCTAAACGAGTAAGGATATAAGTAACCTCTACCTTTATTTTTAATAAGAACTACTTTAGAGTTAGACTCTAATTAATACTATAATCTACTAAGTAGAAGAGGCTAGATTCTTTAAAATTATAATATTAAGGACTAGGACTTTAGTAAGAACGAGCTCGCTAGTATCGAACCTAGCTAGAGCCGTTATTTAAAACGAATATTCCTTACTTATCTAAAGTCGATTAAGTATTATAAGCGCTTTCTAGATATTATCCTTCTTAATTATACGTATACGACGAATAAGTATAGTAAGCTAGTTATAAATATTATTAGGGTTATAGGTCTAAATAAAACGATACTAATTACGCTTACTATCCTTAATAGTAAGAATAAATAAGAGTTTACCTAGCTCCTTAAGTAGCTTAACGACCTCTACGTTTCTAACGAAGTCCCTCTACTAAAGCTTATTCTTACTAATTATAACTATAGTCTAATTAACGCGCTTAATACCTCCCTTATTTAGAACGAGATCCTAATTCGACTTTACCTTTAGTATATAGATAAGGATATTAAGGCCTACTAGCGTTTAAAGCTTAGTAGTATTATCGATCTAAACGACGATAACGGTAAGTAAAAGATTAATATACTATAAGGTATACTATTCTATAAGATATATTAGAAAGCTCTATTTACTAATAACGAAGCTAATTATTAGGCTACCCTCGATTTAATTAAAGGTATCTAGGAGTAGGGGTACTAGTACCTCTAGAACGAGTAGTTTAATACCTACTAGGATCTCTATATAATACCTACTAGGATCTCTATACGTACTTCGTTTAGAACGACGTCCTCTACTTTAGACTCTAGTCGACCTCTCGTATTAAGGGCGCTTACTCGGTAATAAAGAAATAGCTTTAGAATTCCTAGTCTAATATCTTTAGTTTTATTAAACGTCTTATTCTATAGTAATTAAACTAGTTTAATAGGATCGAATAGGATATCTATAAGAATATAGAGCGAGTACTTCTTAAGATAACGGCGCCCTTTTAGAGACGCGTTAAGAATAAAGTCTATAAGTTCGCTCTAACTAACTCCCTCTAGTAGTATATATTAGTAACGAAGGAGATTAACGACTACTACTACCTTAAACTCTAATACTAGTAGGACTAGAACTAGGAGGAGCCGCTAGAATAGAAGCCTTATTCTAATCGTTACTAACGAACGACTAGTAAGCTATACTACTATCTTATCCGAGATTAACGTCTTATAGAGTAGCCTATTTTAATACTTAATTATAACGAATACTAGTAAATCGAACTAGCTAACGAGCGTTAGAGGAATAAGAATAAGGATAGGCTCTTTAAGCTTAATAAGCTAGTAATAAGACTAAGACAAAAGGTAGCTCTTTATTAAGGATAAGGTAAAATAGGTCCTAGAATTTATAGTAACTATTACGAGTACCTTAAGGCGGAATAGATTACTTTAGCTACTAGTATTATCGATTCTAATCTCTCGTCTTAACTAAGGGTATAAGGTTCTTCGTTATAAACGAGAGTAAGAGGTTATTAAAAGTAGCTAGCCTCTTCTTTCTTTTCTCCTTTAAAATCGAAGGTATCTCGAAGAATCTTACTATAAGACGCGTTTTAATTGAACTTCTAACTAGATCTATCTAGTCCTTTATCCTTATAGCCTTTAGTTTAGTCGATACCTCTACCTCCTATACCTCTACCTTCTTAGCCTTTATTTTAACCGAGTCTATAACCTACGCTTTTATCTATTATATCGTTCTCGTACTTAGAGCCCTTAGTCTAGACAAACTAGTAGCTATATTATATACCCTTAGTATAACTAAAGGACTAGCTATATTAGATACCCTTAGTATAGCTAAACTAGTAGCTATATTAGTAGCTACTATAGCTAGATTAGTAGCTAGATTAGTAGTTATATTAGATATCCTTAGTTTAAATAAGTTATTAGATATCTTTAGTATAAACGAGTTATTAGATACTTCTAGTATAAACGAGTTAGTAGCTACTATAGTAAATAGGCTAGTAAGCCTAAGCCTAAGCCTAGGGTTAGTAGTTCGTTAATAACGAGTATTAGTAGCTATTATACCTAGCGCGTACGTCGTTATATATAGCTTAGAGTTTATATAATAGTAGCCTATAGCTCTAGTTATAAGGGGAGTTATAAATAGGTAGTATCGATATAAGTAAGTAGTAGTTTCGAGTAAATACGAATATCTAAGGAGGAGAGACGGTTACGGGGAAATAGTACTTAAATAGTAGTTAGCCCTAGGGGCGGTACCGGTAGGCTAGCGGGGCTAGCTTATTACGTATAAGCTCCCCTAATAACTATTCCCCCTCCTAAGGCTTCGTCCTCGGAGCTAGTAACGCGTAGTCCTAGTAGGTACCGTAGCGCTATAGCGCTAGTTACGCGCTTACTTATCGCGGTACTATATCGCTATAGTAGCGGTTTTTATATACTAAGCGTATATACCGTTTAGTAGTAGTAGGAATATATAATTTAACGGCGGAGTTACCTAGCCCCTACGGTATCGCTATAGCGTTACGAGGGCCTTCTAGTATCGCTCTAGTAGCGGTATTATATAGGTAGAGCTATATTAGAGCTTCGTTTACTCCTTTAACCTTTCCCCTTATATCTATATTACTATAGGTCTTTAAAGCCCTTTAACCTTCTTATTTATTTATTATTACTTTATTATTACTTTATTATATCTAGTAGTAACATACCTAGTAGCTTAGGTAGTAAGAGGACAATACGTCTATCTAGTAAGCGTCGTTCTTAGACTAACCGTAGCTCTACTCTACCTAATAACCGTCGTAGTAGTACTCCTAGTAAGTTCCTTAGCTACTTCTATACTATACCTACTAATTATCGTAGCTAGGCCTAATACGAATACGCTAAATATAAACTACCGTCCTTCTAGCTTTACGCTAATTAATACGCCTATAATAGAATACCTATATAGTCGTCCTAGTACGCCGTATACTATAACTTAGGGTAGCTAGCGTATAGGTACCGAAGGTAGTCCTTAAGCTCTTACTAATCCTCTAACGCTAGAGACTCGTAACCTCTCCGCTATAGGGCCGGCCTCTTAGTAGTCCTCTCCTTAAGCTCTAAACCTAAGCCCTCTTAGTAACCCTAACTCGATAGTAAAGGCTTAGCGTACTCTTAGTCTTAAGTTATTAAAGCCTATATTAGACGCTAAGAAGAAGCCGTACTAGGTATATAATCTCGACGAGACTAACGTATCTTCGATAGACCTTCTTATCGTCCCTAACCTTCTAGAGCAAATTATACTATAACCGGATCTCCGTTATTATATCTACCGTAAGTATATTCGCTACTAGAGTAACGATACGCTACTAGCTAGCTCTAGCTACTCTTACGCCTCTCTAAGCGATAAGTATAGTAACTATAAGAGCTCGAAATCGAATCCTAAGTACGATATAGCGTATCTAGCTAAGTTTAACCGTACCCTTAATATAGTAGAGTAGTACTACTAGCGTACTATTCGTAATAATAGAGCTAACCCCTTCTAGGTCGCTACTCGTTAGTCTAAGTTCCGTTCTTACTATAAGAGCTTTACTACCTATCTCTATACGCTTATCGAGAAAGTAGAGAACGACTATAGTAATAGTATCTCGAAGTAGCGTTCTACTCGCCGTACGTCGTTTAAGAAGAATAGTCGTTCCTTTAAGGATTATATAGGTATCTCTAGTAGTATAGAGCCGAGTAATATCGTATCGAACTATAAGATAGAGCTAGGAGCGGTATATAGTATAACGAATTAGGAGAAGCGTCTAGCGTACTATAGTAGAGTAGTAATATAAGGCTAGTAAGTAAACGGCTCGTATACGTAGGGGTTAAAGAGGATAGTATATATCTACTATACCTTTATAGTAAGGTTACTAGTCCTCTCCTAGGGAGAGCCTAGTATAGAATAAGAGCGTATGTTTTTCTTCTTCTTTATATCCCCGATTCTCTATAGTACTATATACTTATATAGGGGTAATCTATAATTACGAGAGGTTTACGCGGCTATAAGGCGTAAGTAAATAAACTTCTATTATACTTCTTAATTATTAGACTACCTTACGTAGACTATCTTACGTAGTCTACCTCTCCTTCTTTTAGTAGGAGGAGTAGTTACCTTTAAGTTTAAGGTTCTACCCTAGTATAGCGTAGCCTCCGTAGAGGTACTAGAGCTTTCGCGTATTAATTCGTTTACCTCTAGGTATAACTATAGTAACTCGTTCGCCCCCTCTAGCTTATCCTTATACTTAAGCTCGTTATACTCCTATAAGTAACTACTCTAGCGTATTTAGTATAGCCTCTTCCCCCTACTATCTAGGCTATATATAACGACCTTCTTAATCTTATATTAGTCGCTATTATCGTCCTTAAGCTCGTCTACTAGTAGCGGCTAGTACCCTTTTCTAGCCCTATATAGCTCTAGTAAGGAGATATAGAAGGTTAGGTATAGTCTCTTTATAGACTATAGTAGGTTAAGCTTATATACTTATTTACCTACCCTTTCGATAATAGTAAATAGCCCTAGATACTTATTATTAAGCTTCTTATATAGCCTCTTACTTCTAATATTCCGTCCGTTAATAAGTACTTAGTCTCTAATAGGGAATTGCTTAGCCTCTATATAGTAGTTATAGTACTTAGCCTATAGCTCTACTACGGCTTCGAGGCTCTTTCTCGCGTTATCGAAAGTAATTTGCCTCTTTATTAGCTATTACCTAGCCTAGTCTACTAGCTT